>PVHP010005568.1:0-64390 GCA_004024765.1 Zapus hudsonius
AGCTGCTACGGCAGAATGCAACGCCCAGGCTCGGCTCTGCTGTGCCATGATGAAACTTCCCCTGGAGACAGTAAGCCAGGAAAAACCCTTTCCTCGTATTCACTTCCTTTGATAGGGTGTTTTGTCCCAGCAACCATAGGATAACTGCAATAGCCTGAAATGTGCTTGCATGTCCTCAGCTAGCTATCGATCAGAAGTAATAATCTCTTCCCAGGTGGCTGCATCATTGAGATAATGTATGTTGAGCAATGTTGGCTGACTCTGAAGTAGAAGCAGAAATATAAATAAAAAATTATTGGCCCTTCAAAATATCATTTAGAAGTTATTGCTGCTTTCATTTTTGACAGCAGTTTTTAAAAAGATTAGGAGGCCACTAGAAGTTTATATGCATGGTAAATAAACAGGTAGCTATATAAAAATTATGTTGCCCATAGTAAAATGCAAAGAAACACTCATGTATAATATCATCGTGTTGTTCTATCTCCTACCTTAAATGTTTTATCTAATGTATATAAGTTCAAGTGCAAACAATTCAATTACATGAAAGTAATAGCCATTATTATTTCATTTTAATTAAAATAGTAGTATTTTTTTCTTTTTACACATCCACCCAGTGTACATGTGTGTACCATCCTGTGTATAAAATTGGTATATATTGGTACAAGGCTTGCTTTCAGAAGTTTTTTAATTACTTTGTAAATTCTTTGCAATTTCAGAACCATTTTCTACTAGAAGATTCATTTTGATTGGATAGAGTTGCAATTTTCAATGTTGGAGTCTCCTCTGAGATTCAAGTTAATCAAATAACTTCATATTGGACTTATACAATATTGCTTACACAAAATTGAAGTTGAGTTACTAGAATACTTTTTTATTTTATTTTTTAAAATATTTTATTTATTCATTTTCAAGCAGAGAGATGAGAGAGAGAGAGAGAGAGAGAGAGAGAGAGAGAGCACCAGGGCCACCACCTTCTGGGTCTGGCTTATGTGGGTCCTGGGGAATTGAACCAGGGGCCTTAGGCACTGGAGGCAAGTGCCTTAACCACTGAACCATCTCTCCAGCCCTAGAATACTTTAAAGACAAATACAAGAAAAGACAGATACAGAGAAATTCATGAGGAATAGTTACTCATGGGCTCAGTGGAATAGACGCTCTTAGGGGCAGGGGTATATTGCTTAATAGGTGGAAGAAAATTTTGATGATGAACTTTTCCTTATGCGGATTTTACTATAATAAAAATAGGACTTTCAAAAACAGTGCAAAAGAGCAAAGGATCTTTTGGGGGGAGGGGAGGGGAGGGGAGGGTCTAGCTGAATTCACTATGTAGTCTCAGGATGGCCTCACACTCATGGTGATCCTCCTGCCTCTACCTCCTGAGTGCTGGGAAGGATCTTACAATAGTCCCTGTCTCTCTTAATTCAGACTTTCTTGTTTGGTTTGTAAATTTTATTTTAGGCCAGGTGTTTCTGGTGGTCTTTGCCTGGACTAGGTGTTTCCAAATTCATGGTGTCTTGTTCAAAGAATTAAAGTTCACATGAATAGCAAAATAAATTTTATTCAAAGAGGCAATGCAAGGTACCTTGAAATGAGCAGTCAGCTATGTGAACTAGAGGACCCAAGAGTATCGGTGATTATTTGGGGCTTTCTTTCCTGGGGACCAGGAGAAGGAAGAGTTGGTTGTTAGGAGTGAGGTGTGGGTGGTCTTTCTGTTTTGATTGACAGGCAAGAGGAACGTAAGCCACTGTTTACTGTGCGTGTCCTTTTCCATGGTGCATCTGACTTTAGCCATATGTATAACCCAATCTGTGGTAAATAAAGGGAATCTCCCTGAAAGTTTACTCAGAGAACATGTGCATCCATAAACCAGGCTGCTTGGGCATCCTGTGTCTAGTTTTAGGATGTGTTTCTGAGATGAGTTTGAGTGGAAACCAGCCACAAAGGAGGGTTACCAGAGGATGCTAAGGAGAAAGAACCCTTTGCATGAGGCAAGATTTTCGTGCAGCTGAGGCAGGTAGTGGTCCTAGTTTGCTGTGATGGCTTGAATGCAAAATGCATCCTATAGGCTGCCATGTTTAAACACTTGATTCCCAGCTGGTGGTGCTATTCAGAAAGGTGGAGCCTCTAGGAGATGGAGCCTTGAGGGAGGAGGCGTGTCACTAGGGGGGGCAAGCCTTGGGATGGGTTTTTAACTTTCTAATTGACAACCTCCATACATATACACAATGTACTCTGATCCTATTTCCACAACCTCCTTTGACCCTAGTGACCTATATCACCCCTTCAGTAAACCTCTTCTGTCTTGAGGTCTTATTTTCTACCCTCACGTTCTGTTCTTTCTATGCCTCCTATTTGCCAAGATGACCATGGCTTTTTGTTTCAGCCTTCCATGACTGGCCTGCCCTCTAGAACCATCAGTCCCAGTAAATCTTTTCCTCCTGTAAGTTGCTTCTGGTTGGATATGTTGTCCCAGCAAGGAGAAAATAACAGATAACAGTTGTTGAATGTTAGGAACAAGATTAGCTCAAGCTAAGTAGTCTTGAGGTGCTAAACTTTTCCCTACACTTATCTCCCTCACAGATTTCAATGTCAAGAAAGAAAGAAAAAAAGAGAAAAGAAAGAAGGAAGAAAGGAAAGAAGAAAGGAGAAAATTAAAAAGAGGAGAGAAGAGGAAAGAAGGGAAGAGAGAAAAGAGAGAGAGTGCAAAAGCTCTTTCAGATTTGAGAAGTCCTTTAACACTCTACAGATTGTTGGAAATACCTCCGATGCTTTGCCCAGACTTCAGAAAATGAACAGTTTCAAATTTCAGGAAGGAAACTCATATTATTGAAGTGCTAGGTGGTGTATCAGATGGTTCTACTGACTTTATCTCATTATTTTTTCCCTCAGTTTGTGTGTTGCATTGTGTTCCAGATTTACAGAAGAGGAAACTTCAAGTTCATTGCTAACTAGTCCAGGTTTCTATTCCTAGTAATGTATGAACTTGGGGACTTGGATCCCTACCTCCCAAGACTTTACCTAGAATCATTCTTTACTCATCCTTGTTCATTCAGTTCCTTTCTCTGCAGAGAGCTGGTGGCTTTGGCAGCATTTCACCTCCCTGCATGCTGAAGAATGAGTAACAACCAGGAGTTTGAAATAGCAGCCTCATCACAGGGCTGGAGCAAGGTCAATGAACCCACCATGACCCTGAGTTCCCTAGCTGTGAAAGGAAAGCACGGTGGTACTCTTATCTGGCCACATATGCACCTGACAGCAATAAGGGCTGTGAAGTCAGTCAATCTAGACTCTGGAGCCGTGATGCCAGAGTTCTGCAGAGCTGGGTCCAAATTGTTTGGCTAGCTCTTTGCCATGCATGTAAAGCCCTTTGGATTTAAAAGTGGCTATATTCCATGAGTTATTTTTCAAGGTCATCAATCTCTTCAGTTTTCTTGATATCGTGAAGCAATTCTGATGTTATTGCATATGAACCATTGTGCAAAGTGTTATGTGGCTAGGAAGCTTGTTGGTGAAATAACCCTTGACCTCTCTTCTTGCTCTCAAGCCCTCCAGTCCCTCTCAGCATCTCTAGAAGCAGAGTCAGACCCAGAGGAGGAGGTGAACACATGATGTTTCTCTTTGCTGTGGTAAGATACCTGACTAAGGCGATTTAAGGAGAGAAGGATTTCTTTTGGCTTAAAGTTCAAGGAGATATGGTCCATCCTGGTGTGGAAAGCAGGTTGGCAGAAGTTAGAGGCAGCCATCACATTTAATTTTCAGTCAGGAAGCAGAAAAGGATGGATGCTGCTACTCAGCTTGCTTTATCCTTTTTATTCAGTTCAGAACCCCAGCCCATACAGTGGTCACCAACGGTTGGGATGGATTTTACCCTTTCAATTAATCTAATCCAGAAATCTCCTCATAGACATGCCCAGAGATTTACCTCCTAAGTGATTCAAGATGCTGTCAAATTGTTGATGCAGAGCAACCATCACTGGAGGGAAAGTCCTGAGTGGGGTCATATTATTGGTCTGACCATCTAGACATACAGCTGGCTCTCTGCTTCTGATCTGTCTTGCATGTGGTGCATGGGGCCTCCTGGGCTTGTGGTAGACGTAGAGAATGATGGGTTGATTCACAGATAACTGGTCTGGCAAGGTAACTAAAAATGTATCCACAAGCCAGTGATATTCTTAACTCTGAGTGAGTGTGCTATCCTTAGCTTTATGGATAGGGGAGTTTATTAAACACTAAAACAACTGTGCTGGAAGCTGGTGTTGGGAATCACGATCAAGGTGGACACTACCATCTGGAGATGAATCCAGTTGGTTGACTGACAGAGTAAAACACCCAAATTTATGTGTTTTTATTGTGATTTATTCAGCTGAATATGCATTTAAATCCAGTAATGGCAACATGTTTTTTTTAACTTTTATTGTATACTTTCATCCTAAAATGCTATAAGCACAATTAAGAATAAAAGAATACAAGATCCCAGGAAAACTTTAAAACTTCCACTGGTCAACTTCTGACTTCTAAAGCCAATGAAAACAGCTCTCAAGAGCACTGTCCTCTGGTAATGTAATTAGTTTGTTCCTAAATAAAAGTGGGTTAGGTTTACTAGAACACCCCATAAGTATGTGAGGTACCCTTCATATTTCATATTCTCATAATGCTCAGCAGGAGCATAGCAACTGAAATCCCATCCATCCTCAATCCAGCAGCCAGCTGGGTGTGGCAGGACAAGCCTGGAATCCCAGCACCCAGGAAGCAGAAGCAGGAGCATTGCTCAAATTGGAGGCCAGCCTGGTCTGCATGACAAGTCTCCAGGCACACGCACTTAACCCAAGGGCAGGCAGCTCCCATCTTTAGTTACTGTCAGCTTTCTTGCCACTCACGTATTTAAAATGGTTACAACTTATTACAAGTGATTTTAAAAACAAAAATTAATATAGTAGGTAAAAATTGTATAAAATTCACATTTTCATGTCCAGGCATTCTGTTGGAATGCAGTTACACCATTCACATACTGTCTAGGGCCACTTTTGTGCTAAAACCAGAGTTGACTAAGTGCACATAAAATCAACAATATTAATACCTTTCCTATACAGAAAGCTTGCCAACTAATGTTTCCAAATCATCTTGCTTAAGTTCACATCCTGCTCTACAATGTGCTAGCTGAATGTTCATAGGTGAGTTAACCAGATTTGCTGTGCCTCAATTTCTTCATCAGAGGATTAATACACCAATTATCAATCGCATGTCATTTGTGAGAACGAAAAAGGAGTAAGTTTGTATAAAATGTTCCAAAGAGTTTATGGTACACAGTGAGCAACTCATAAGTATGCCATTATGTTTGTACTGGTCTTCTAAAATATTAAATGGTTGTGCTAGTTTAGAAAGCTGTGAATATAATCTTTAAGTGACAACATAATTTATTAAATATGAAATTAATTGTACAAATATTATGTTATATAAGGTCAACAAATAAAACTTCATAGGACGTAAATTGAATATGTTTATTTACCCTGTGATGTTCTCAAACAAAAGCTTCAGTGCATCTTGAAGCCCACAACTTCAAGACTGAAAATGTACTTAGGGAAAGCAGCTATATTGGCACATTATTAGTCACACTGCTTACAGATAGGATTAAGGCTCTTGGAATAATTTCCTTAATAAAATTCATAATGAGATATTGATTGCAATGTTGAAACACCAGCTTTCATTTAAACAGTCATGGCCAATAATATCAGCTCAAATATTATTACCTGAATGAAATATTATAAGAATTATCTTAAATATTATAAAAGGTAGGACAAATGTATGTAAAGCATTTAGGTATTTTAGTGTAAAATTTTTGCTTTAGAGGCTACTAAATAAATTTATCTTCATTACTATTTTGAAGCAAATTTAATTGGGATTTAAAAATAACATGTTTAAGGCAAATAGAAAAGCTGACAGTGGGACATAAAAGAACTCTTTGAAGGTACTTACTGTATTAAACAATTAAAATTGGTAGGAAATATGAATGCAAATTTTAAGAAAAAAATCCAACTGGTAAATAAATCAACAAAGAATAAAATAACATATATGCAAATGAAAAAAATCACTTTATTTTATGATTATGCTAATTTAGCTAACCTCATATCCATATGGGCTGGCAGGCGTTTATCCTAGATGGTAATAGTGTTGGTGAGGGAGGAAATAATCACACCCCTTTGCTAGGGGTCATATTCTTTTCTTAGTATTTCATACATATTAACTCAATCCTCAGAATATATCCTAAACTAGAGATCAGAAACAAACCATGGACCTGATAGTTGGACCCAAGGTGTCAGGTTCTGCAATGGTGGCTTGTAACCATTGTGCTGCTGCTGTAAGTACACGGCAGTCTTTCTCTGCTAGATTCCAAGAAAACACTCACATCCTAACTTAAGACTGGCGGAGGAGGCAAATATACATTTTCTATTGAGTTTCTCTTAATCTTCACCTCTTCCAAGGGAATTGGCATCCTTTTCCTGGAGTCTGTCATCTATGATGATGACAGCATAAATGACCCTCTTCCAAGGTTCATGGCAGCAATTTCTGGTTGTCATAACTACTCTTCAAATGTACTAAGGTTAGCAAGTTTAGGCTGAAAGAAGAAATCACAGATGGAAGTTACAGGTGTGTGTGTGTGTGTGTGTGTGTGTGAACGTATGTTTGGTGTGTGTGGCATGCATATGAACACCCACCCACCCACACACATGCACATTCCTGCATGCCCATGTCTTAATATGCAGGAGAGGGGAGGGCCCAGCATTTACTGAGGAGCCGCCAAGCCTTATGAGGTCTGTATGTGTTGACTCTTACTGAGCACATAATTCTGTAAGTTTAGTTATCTATGCTTAACAGAAGACATCTTGAGATCAGATTAGCTAAGTCATTATAACTTAACAAAGCTCACAAAGCCTGTTTCAACTCTTTCTGTGACTGTAAGATTCTGTTCTTGTAGCTACAGCTCTGCTTGTGTAAGGGGTGGGATACAGATTTGAAGAAATGGCCAGGACCACATGTCAGAAGCACTGGGAAGCCTAGTTAACAGTGAGGATATTGCCTCATCAGTGCAGCTGCTACGTAGAGACCCAGCCTGCAGCCAGAGCCACAAGGCCCACCATCCTGAACAGAGAGAGTCCCAGGAGGGAAAGAACTTGGTCCAGGGAAACAGCAGGGGACCCAGTAGGGTCCATCCATCAGGTTCAATATGAATTGACCTGACACTCTACAAACACTTTTCCAACCAAGCTCTGCTGTTATACATGATGTATGTAGACATCTCTCCCTTGAACTAGGAACTCCTTCAACATAGATCTACCTATAAATATCACATACATTTTAAATTAACCATGTAGGGAGGACACATGGACAAATAGGTACATGAAAAGAACTTTGATGTGATCCATTTACTAAAGTTCTGCTACAAGAGCCCAGAAGAGACTGAATAGCCAAGGAGGACTTGATTGTGGATTCCATGTACCCAATCAGAACTCTTGAGATTTGGCTGAGTGTGATTAGAACCATCCAAGAGACTGTAGAGCTGTGTTCTGGGGGGTCCACTGGATCAGAGGGACAGGATAGGAAGGATGTCAATGCAGGCAGATAAGCATGTTAACACTGTGTACGCAATGTCACCCATGCAAAGCCATGGCTGATGGTGTGGATAAGCTGCCAAAGCTCTGTCCAGAGAAATGAAGGCAAGATTAGGAAAGAGACAGAAATCCATACTGTGACCATCACAGGGAAGAAAGAAGATTTTTGTCTTTAGAGTCATAAAGAGACCGGACACCTCACTTTAAGATTTTTTTTTCTGTATAATATTCTAGGGCAGAACTGAGACGAATGAGAGGAGAATTGGTGGGTTCATTTATCAATGGCATGAATAAAACCATGACAGTGACGCTATGGACATCATGGAGAAAAGGTTATGATTGGTAGGATTGTGGTCTGGAAACACCTGAATTCTAAGATATTTTTTAATCAGCTATTCTGTGCTTCTGAAGACCCCTCTTCTAAGGAGGCACATCACAACATTCTAAAACACACAAGCAAATGACACCAAGGAGAATGGAGAGAGGGACAGAGAGAGAAACAGACAAGGAGCTAGCACCTGTGTGGCACCCAGAGCCAGCAAGCTGTCCTCTGCCTTCTGCTTGAGTCAAAGCAGGTTAGGTAGTCCCCCTGGTACTCCTTGACAGAAGTGACAAGGAGCCTGTCACCATGCATGTCTTCACCGGAAGGTCTTAAATCTATAATACATGTTGTAGTAGACGTGTGAGCTCATTGGCTTTATGCCATGCTCATTATCCCCTTCCTTCTATGAAATAGCCTAGCGTGCTAATTCATGAGCTCATCCCCCTGGCAGACATCAATGGCGACCTCTCCTCCGTCTCAACGCCGAGTTTTATTACCATGAGTCAATAGTAGATCCAAAGTGGGACCTTGAAACCTTGACAGTTCAAGATGGACAGTAAGGAGGGTGCTTCTGAGTTGCATCTCCTTCACCTGATGGAGCTGTGTAGAGTCATCAGCCATGTATTCATTCATTCACCCTGCTGCTGGCAAGCAAGGCAGACTCAAGCTCTCCCCACCCCAACCCCCACCCAGACACCTTCCCAGCCAAAGTTTTTGTGAATGGCCATGATCACAGTATAGCAGGTACATAAGACATATTTTCTATAGTCAGGAAGATCTGTCACACAGCTAGGCATGAGAAAATGTCAGCCTGGAACTGGATGGCACCTAACATTAAAGGAGAAGACCAGAGACTAGTTTAATACCTTCTGAAAATTCCGAATTGCTAATAATGAGAAGGCCTTTAAACAGCATAGGCTTTAAATTCTTAAGATTTAGCAGCCACTTTTTTTTTAATATATATTTATTGTCCATAATGAGTTACATTATTTAGTGGGCAAACCATGCGTTGTTATCCCGAATTCCCCAATTCCCCCCCTCCCCATCCCTGATCAGTTGTATATCCTCCTCTGTGGGCTGTCTGTATTAGTCCTTGTGGCGAGGTATCCTGTATATCTTAGTACTCATGGAACTAAGCAGCCACTTTTTAACTCAGCTGGTGTTCAGGTTTTACTGCAGACCAGACAGATTCCTGAGTGAAGGAGACTCCAGGGACTCTATGGCTCTTCAGAGAGCCTGAGATGAGACAGGACAGGAACCCAGAGTTGTGGGGTCTCAAACTCCGTATTGTCTTCCATTTACTGACTTAAAGTAGGTGATGAGAAAATAGCAAAGGAGGAGAAATTCTCCTGGGGTAGACTGGGTCAGGCTGCCTGGTTGTAGCCATCAGTGTGATTAATGCTGGCACCCCCAGGGAGTGGCTCTGGGGAGGGAGTATTTGTGTGGCATCCTCCTAGCAGAGGCTGCAGGAGAAGGGAGGCTTACTGAAGTTTCCAGCATCTGGTGGTACTCGGAATTCAGAGGGAATTGTTTCATCCCTCACCTATGCATTTCATAAGACAGCCACACGGGCAACCTAGGCCAGCTGCCCCTGACCTGAGTGTGAGTCCAGGCTTCACCTAGGTGCCTTCTGCTGTGAGCTGACTCCCTTTGTCCCCCACCCCCCTGTTGCTGCTTTGGGAAGCAGTTTTGCTGGATTCTTCCCCAGGTTACACAAGGGTCTACACCCACGGAAATGAACTAGGATATCTGAAAATAAGTAGGAATAATGTAGAAAGTACAATAGAAACACTAATATATAAGGATTTGTTTCTTTTACCATGTTAAGACTGCTGTGAACCGATCTTGCTGAGACATCTTAGGACAGCCCACCAACCTATCTCCAAATCTAAAACGCATACAACACAGAATAAGATTTAGTTTATCAGTGTTTTCCATCTGACTATGTAATTATAAGAACTTATTAGAAAGTCTCTCTAGCCCATTTGTATCTCTAGCGTAGATACAGAATTACGTGGCAGTAACTCCAGAGGCTGGAAGAATTGTGAGACTTTGTGTATATAAATGAGAAGAGGGACTAAAATGTGTCTAGTTAAATTAATGTGTTTTTATCAACTTGTTTCTGATTCTCTCCTACAACACTGGAGGCTCCTAAAGAAATTTTTATGTAGTCTACTACTTTCTTCTTTCTCTGACACATATTAGTGACTGAAATTTAACAAGAATATAATATCAGCTGGGCATGGTGGCACATGCCTTTAATTCCAGCACTTGGGATGTAGAGGTAGGAGGATTGTTGAGAGTTTGAGGTCAGACTGATACTACATAGTTAATTCCAGGTCAGCCTGCTAGAGCAAAAAAAAAAAAAAAAGAAATATAATCAGTTTCTTAATATTAGCTTATCCCTTACCCAACGACTAGCTAGATTATTGAAAGATTACTTCTGATCAATTTTATGTGCTGAAAACTAAAATCCCCAGAAATGAAACCATAATTCCTCTAGAAACTTCTCTTGAGATGAGCTAGGATAAATGAAATGTGGTCCAAGAATGCATCACAAATCCTTAGAATGTGGAAGAATTTGACCTTATAATATATTTTTGCTCAAACTCTGTAGATTAAAATATTATTTAACTTGAAATAAACAAGAAATCACCTTTCTTATGTCTTTTTCCCCTCAAAAGATAAGAACAAAATAAAACTATCTTTAGTCTACAGCTGCTTCCAGAACTGCAGAGAGATAGCGGTAGTAAGCACCATACCACATGAACAGCTTTGAACCCACAGAAATGCCCCCCCCCCCGCCAGGCTGGGAAAGCAGTTTCAGTGAGCAGAATGAGAAGTAGTCAAGCCCAGAATTGCTGGGCATAGTGTCTGCATCTCACCATGTGAGGAGGATCTTGGAAATACAATTTTCTCAGGTCACCCAGCCTACAAAGAAATCGTTAATTTAACAGATACATAAGAGAGCTTATCCTGAATGAAATAAAGTGTTAGCAAGACAGCAATGTGCCTGGCAAGGTGAGTCAAGGAGCACTTCATGAAAGTGACATTTCACTGGGGATGCATCATGGAGACTTAACAAGGAAATGAAATGAGCATGTTGAGGCACACAGAAGACTGGAGCAGTGTTTTGTTGAGGGAAGGGAAAGTGTATGTGTGTGGTATGCATGTCTGTATGTGGATGACTATACATGTGTGTAAGTGTGCATGTATATATGGAGGCCAGAAGTTTATATCAGATATCTTCTTCCTCAATGATGCTTAGGCTTATTTTTTGAGGCAAGGTCTCTCAGCAAGTTGTAGATATTATCCCCCTGTCTCCACTTCCCAAGGGCCACCAAGCCTAGCTTTTTACATGAATGCTGCGAATTCCAATTGAGGACATCACGCTTGAGCAGTAAACACTTAATCCACTGGACTGTCTTGTTCCAGGTGCCTAGAATACTGTTTCAAATGACAGTAGTGTGGCTGGAACATAGAAAAGCCAGTCAGGATGGGTAAAGAGAGTAGGGCTAAAGAATCTACATGCAGGCAAATTAAAAATACTCATCTCTGAAGTCAAAGACCTTGAACTTCAACTATGGGAAATTACATGAACAAAAATGGGGAGTTTTATTTTGCTTTCTATATTTTGTTGAAGATTTTATATATATGGGTACAGCTTATTGAATTTTGAATTTCACAAATTGAACCAGTATGTAGGTCAAGAAACAGTGCCAAACCTAAAGTCAGTCTCTGTGCCAATAAGTGACACCTGTGTTGAGTATTTTCCAACATTAAGGTGGCACACACCTTTAATCCCAGCACTTGGGAGGCAAAAGTAGAAGGATTGCCATGAGTTCAAGGCCACCCAGAGACTACATAGTGAATTCCAGGTTAGCCTGGGCTAGAGCGAGACCCTACCTCAGAAACCTCCCCACCCCTGCAAAAAAAGAAACACAGTGCCTTCATCTCCTCAGCAGACCCTCAGCAGACCCCTCCTATCAGCAACATCCACCAATGGCACAACTCTTCTCGTGCTCTCTTTTGTCTGGTTTTGAATGTCCTAGGAATGGAACAGTGTAGTATGCCTACTTTGCTTGGCTTTTTTTCTCATATTTCATTTGGGGAAATCCTAAGAATGAGGTATAGAGAGCAGAGTTTATTCATTCTTACTGTTGTAGACTACCCCATTGTACGACTACCGCACAATCCATCTATTCTGTTTTTGAGATAGGCAAGGGAGCTGTTTCCAGATACGAAGTATTCACAAGTAGTTCTGCTGTAGATGATTCAAACAAGTTGTTATTTTTTCTGGCAATGTGACCTCTTCCCTCCCTCCCCCATACCCTCTCTCTCATCTAGTACTGTGGTACCATCCACCTTGATTGAGCTCCTCATCTTAACCACAGCAGTGTTCTCTGTGCTCTTGACCCTCAGAACTGTGAACTTAATAGATGCATCTCTTTGTTTATGAAGCTACCCAACTTTAAATAGTTTATTAAGTAAAAAAAAAACTAGACAAATAAAGATGGGCATGTGAGCTATATCCAAATTCGAGAGATGCACAAATAATGCATGGAGAGAGAAAAGGATTTGTTTTCATCATTCTACATATAGTGAACCAGTTTTCACAGCACTATTAGATAAAGAGACCCTCTTTAGTTCAGTGAATATTTTTGGCCTTTTTGTCAAAAATCCGATGGCTGTAACTGTCTGGATTTGTATGAGGGTCCTCCATTCTGTTCCATTGATCTATGTGTCTGTTTTTGTGCCAGTACCATGCTGTTTTTGTTACTATGACTCTGTAATGTATCTAAAATTGGGTATGGTGATACCACCAGCCTTATTTTTGTTGCTTAGGATTGTCTTGGCTATTTGAGTTTGTGTGTGTGTGTGTGTGTGTGTGTGTGTGTGTGTGTGTGTGTGTGTGTTGACAGATGTATTTTAGGATTTTTTTTTTATTTCAGTGAAAAATGTCCCTGGTATTTTGATGGTGACTGCATTAAATGGGTAGAATTCTTGTTTACTAGGGGAGAAATCACAAATTGTGGAGTTTATTTAATGGAAATTGGGATCTGGGAAAGAAAGCTAGAACATGTTCTCATGTGAAACACATATTTAAGAAACATTGAAGTTTTAGAGGAAAACTAGAGTAAAAGCATGGAAAGTAGTTGATCATTTAAGAGAAATTGAGGTCTTTTTAAGAATGGTTAGAGTAGCACCACAAGCATGCAGCATTCAGGAGAGAAACAGAGACTTCCAAGGGAGGATTAAGGTAGAGCTGTGAGCACACCACTGAAAGTAGAGATTAGGTGTATATGTAGAATGGATGCACATGGCATCCACCCTGTGTCTTCCCACAGAGGGAAGCAGAGAGAGCTCAAGGAAGAATGGCTGAGGGAAAATACACTTGGAACACGCAAGGCATCTGCCTTTCCATGGAGGAAAATTGAAGATCAAGCTGAGAGAGTTGGTAGGAACACACGTTTGGTAGATCCAGGGTATAAATATGCACACAGTAGATTCAGAGACCATATGAGGGTTTTATATATATTATTAGTGAGAATCTACCCCAAACTAGCAGAAAAGTTTCCCCAGACTAAGACTAAGAAACTGTATTATGTTCCCACCCCACCCAGCCAGGCTGGGTGAGGGGGAGCCAGACTCATGAGTGTTCCTGTGGCCTGAGGGAAGGGATGCAGACAAAAAAGAGAGGACCCCCCACACCAGGAAACAGACAGAAGCCTTTATAGTGTCAGGTTCAGGTATGCAAGGGGAAGACCTGATTGGCTGGTAGATTTGGAGGACTGAATCCAGGGCTAGCACACACATGAGCCAGCCATCTTTGCCCAGAGTACTCTAGACTGTGGACAGCAGAAGGCACTGTAGGTCAATCTTGATCAGACATGAGTTCCATTTCTTGTACCAGGGCTTGGTGATACATAGGATGACATCTCCTGGTTCTCCCTGGACCTCAATTCTTGACTGGAACTGTATAGAAGAAGCTAGCTTTCTCCTGTTCTCCTTTACTATCAGCATCTGTGATGATTAAGTTTTGTTGGCAATCTGACCTCTTAGTAATCTTGGGTGGGTCTCTGAGGATGTTTATAGGAAGGAGGTCCTCTCAGTAAGGTTCAGGAGAACTAGGCACAAACATCCCTTCCTGGGAGGGCAGTGCAGGAAGGAAATTCCAGAGACTTAGGAAGTCAACAAGTCTAGGAGAGGGTTGTAAAACTCTGCCCTAAGGCTGAATAAAGGAAAAGGAAATCTCCTCCCCTCCCCCACACGTGTTTTGCTGGGGTGTGTGTGGTGTTGGTGATGGCTTCTCTCTCTTTCTGCTTGGATCTGTGATGATGTAACTTCCCCTGGATCTGTAACTTCAATAAAACTCTTTCTCCCATAACTGTGCCTGGTTTGGATGTTCATTCCCAGTGGCCTGTGTCTAACTATGACAGTTTTGGTACCTGAGAGTATGGTAAGAATGCTGAGGTGAATCTGACCGTGTGGATTTTGGTCTTTTGAAACTTGTGTGCTGAAGGAATAGACATGGATTTGGTAGTTGCAATTGAAGATGCCTTCAAATAATTCAAGTTTTATGAACTATTCTGTTATTAATGTGAAAATATTAAGTACAGAGAATTTCATTTTAAGACTTGTCTTATGAACTTTCTAAGGAAAAGGCGAGACTATGGAGAACTTTATTAGAACTGTGTTACTGGAATAAGGGGTAGATGTGTTCTACTGCCTATGCCCAGAGAGTTTGAACAAGGTTGAATTTAAGTAATTGACTGATGTGCTTGGCTAACAATATTGAACTGAGAATTTTAAGATTTTTTTTTTATGAGGTAGGGTTTTGCTCTAGCCCAGGCTAACCTGGAATTCACTATGTAATCTCAGGCTGGCCTTGAACTCCTGGCAATCCTCCTCCCTCTGCCCTCCAAATTCTGAGACTGAAGTTGTATACCACCTTAATGTTGGAAAACACTCAATGCAGGTTTCACTTATTGGCACAGAGACTGACTTTAGGTTACTGAAGCTGCTGTTGTCAGCAGATTAGCCATCCTAAAGATGATAGCCCAACTGCTTTACACTAAACAAACAAACAAGGAAAAAAGGATGCCTGAGGTGTTTCCACCCAGGAAGGACTGAATGACTAACTGGGCAAACTCTTTAGAAAGGAGATAGCTGATAGGAAGGAGCCTGCTCTTCAAGGTCACAATTTATTTAATTTCTGAATTAACAAAATGGCTGTGTCCTGCATACATGGTATTAATTCTGGAAGCATGAAAAATGCATGTGTGGAGTGGGCCATGAAATGAACATGGTTCCAGGAACTGCTACTGAGATGTGGTACATGGAACAGGCCAAGAAGTTCCTGATAGGCCAGTGAAGCCTTTGGAAGACGGACAGTGGTTTGCAATGGAAACCCAAATATTTTTGGATATACCAGGTCTATGAAAGGGCTACCATGGAACACAGTTGGCTTGGGATGGAAGTTTTCCCCAACTGCTCAGCTGAGCTAAAGGGACAGAATTGGAAAATCTGGAGAATGTCAGTCACTTGTGATATTGGACTTGAAGTACAGATGTTTGATGTTTGCCTAATGGTTGTTAAGTTAGCATCGGTCCACTCTCTTCTTGTCACACCTCGTTGTAGTTGGAGATGTTTACTCTGTGACATTATATGTTAAAAGTATGTAACTTGTTTAGATTTTACAGAAATCACAGTTAAGGGAGCTTACCTTGTATTGGGGAAGATTATGCATTTTTGGTTGTACTTAGGATAGTTATATCATGTTAGGCAGAATCATGATCTTGTTACTGTCTTCATTTGGAAATTACAATGTAAGGAGATATGGCTTAATGTCAGGTTGACAAGGGTTAGACTTGTGATGGTTAAGTTTTGTTGTCAACTTGTCCTGTTTCATAATCTTGGGTGGGTCTCTGAGGTTGTTTATAGGAAGGCAACTCTCTTGTAGGGGCAGGATATAAGGAGGCTCAGGGGAACTAGAAACAAACATCACTTCCTGGGAGGGCAGTGCAGGGAAGAAAATTCCAGAGTCTGGGAGTTTATAAGCCTGGGAAAGGGTTGTAAGATATAAAGGGGAGGGAAATCTTTCTCTCTCTTCCCCCTGTATGTTTGCTATTTTGTGTATGGTGCTGGTGATGGTTTTTCTCTCTGTTTTGGTCTGTGAAAAAGGGCCCAGCCCAGGCAGCTTCTTTTGCCATTATGAAAATTTCCCTGGGTCAGTAGCTTTAATAAAACCTTCCCTCAAATAACTGTGCCTGGTTTGGAGGTTCATCCCAGTAGGGTGTGTGGCTGACTATGACAGTATCACATCTCAGAAAACTTGTTAGAAGCTGAAAATGCCTTTAATATACTTCACCTACTAAACTCACAGGTGAGCAGCACTGGGTTCTGTATAGTAATGGTTCTTTAGCTTCAAGTTCTAATTGCTGGTTGAGAAAAGATAGCCTAAAAGAAAATATTGTATTACATACCACTAGCCCAGGGACAAATCAAAATTCGAAGTATGATTTCTGTTGAATATGTATTGCTTCTCCACCATAAAAAAAAAAAAAAACATCTAAGTAGACCCTTCGGGAGTCACCCTTTATCAACTAAGCCTTTTTCCAAGATATTTTGCAGTTCACATTCTTGCCTGCAATCTACAGATAAGGCTCTTCCCATCCTTGCCTATCTTGGAATTGCCTTTTCATTTCAGCCTTTATAGGTATTGTATTAGTTAGGGTTCTCTAGAGGAAACAGAGTTGATAGAATAGATTATAATAAAAGGGAATTTATTGGGCTAGCTTATGACAGTCCAATAGTAGCAGTCTGTAGGCCCACAGGTAAGGAACCAGTAGCTGTTCATTCCACATAGATGGATGTCTAGGCAGTCCCAATCCAGTTTAGAAGGCCTGATAAATCCCTGGGGAACGGCTGCTCTTCAGTTCAATATGTAAGGCCGAGGAAACTGGATTCCAATGTCCAGGAAGCATAGGAGAGCAGGATGAGAGTGCAAGTCACAAACAAGCACCAGCAGCTGGGGGAGGAAGGAAGAGCATCTCCTTCCCCCTAAACTTCCTTATATGAGTCTCCTTCTGGGAGGCCCACCCAAGATTACTATGGATTAGCTCAAATTGACAAACTTAACCATCACAAGTCTTCTTCAAAATCCCAAAAGGAATTTGTCAGTCCTTCCTGCAGGCAAACTCAGAGACCCACCCAAGATTATTATGGATTATTACATTGGTCAAGTTGACAAATAAACTTAACCTTCACAAGTCCACCCCTTGTCAACTTGACATCAAATCATATCTCCTTACATCTTAATTTCCAAATGAAGATAGTAATCTCATGATTCTGCCTAACATGATATAACTATCCCATGTACAACCGGAAATGCATAATCTTCCCCAACATAAGGCAGGTCTATTGAGGAATGCTTAGTCTAATATCTAATAATATAAATTCAACAATGATTACTGATATAATCACAATGAATATTAATTACATAATAGAGGAAAAACAAAGGTATTGGTATACATATGGACAAACATTCTTAGCAAGTAATACAAAACAAAACAAAATACTTATGGCAATTACAGCCCTCGTTTTTGTAACTGGTCAAGTGGCCTTAGTTGCTATTTGTAGCTACCTTCTTCTACTACTCATTCTGTATTTCCTCCACCTTCAGTAAGCACCTCAGCTGGTCTTGGTTCTTTACCTGGAGGGGTGACCCATACTTTCATTCCTGATGGATCTGAGCCATTTTTCACACTGCCTTGATTGGGGTGTTGTAGTTTCCCATTGACTTTGATAACAGGGAATGGTAACACCAAGAGGCGCCCTATAGAGTCTCCTGCACTACAAACATATTCTTCCTTGCCTCCATTGTGGAGGAGCAGTTCAATTTCTCCCTGGTAGTCTGGATCAATCATTTCTTGTAACTCCTTTCTTGGCCTGTTGACTAGAGGGCATCAGGAGCCCAAAGTGGCCAGGGGGGAGTCTTAGCTTCCAATTCAATGGAATGTTCTCTGTGCCTCCTGGCAAAAGCACTCCCCCCTCTGGAGCCAACACTTCTAGGCCAGCGTAGAGTAATGTTGCAGGGACAGGAAGCAAAAATTTGGCTAATGGGTCACTTGGGATGATGGTAAGTGGTGCCATTCCCATTTCCACCCCTTGATTCCTGGATCCGTGAATCCAGGCTATAGGAGAAACAGAACCATATATAGGATGCTGGTTAAGAGCATACACAGCCTGCTGTAGAACTCTGCCCCAGCCCTCCAGGTTAGTGCCCCTTAGTTGGCGCCATAACTGGTTCTTTAAAAAGACCATTCCATCATTCTATCAAGCCAGCTGCTTCAGGATGGTGGAAGGACCAGTGAATTCCATGATCATAAGCCCACTGCTACACTTCCTTGGCTGTGAAGTGAGTTCCTTGGTCTGAAGCAATGCTGTGTGGAATACCATGACAGTGGATAAGGCACTCTGTGAGCCCATGGATGGTAGTTTTTGCTGAAGCACTCCGTGCAGGAAAAGCAAGTCCATACCCAGAATAAGTGTCTATTCCAGTAAGGACAAAATGCTGCCCTTTCCATGATGGAAGTGGTCCAATGTAGTCAACCTGCCATTAAGTCGCTGGCTGGTCTCCTCGAGGAATCTATCATACCGGGGACTCAGTGTTGGTCTCTGTTGCTGGCAGATCAGGCATTCAGCAGCAGCTGTAGCCAGGTCAGCCTTCGTTAATAGAAGTCCATGTTGTTGGGCCTATGAATAACCTGCATCCCTGTCACCATGGCCACTTTGTTCATGGGCTCATTGAGCAATGGCAGGGGTGGCTGAGGAGAGAGTTGGCCACTATCCACAGAATGGGTCAGCTTATCAACTTGATTATTCAAGTCATCCTCCAATGACTTCACCTTCTGATGAGCAATAATATGGGACACAAGTATCCTTATATTTGTTGCCCACTCAGAGAGGTCTATCCACATAGTTCTCCCCCAAATGTTTTTCTCTCCAATTTTCCAATTGTGCTCTTTCCAAGTCCCAGACCATCCAACCAAACCATTGGCTACAGCTCATGAATCAGTGTACAATCGCACATCTGGCCATTTTTCCTTCCAAGCAAAATGCACAACCATGTGCACTGCCCAAAGTTCTGCACATTGTAAAAACTTTCCTTCACCACAGCCTTTCAGGGTTGTCCCAGAAACAGGCTGTAATGCTGTGGCTGTCCACTTCTGAGAGGTACCAGCATAACGTGCTGAGCCATCTGTGAACCATGCCTTAGTCCTCTCCTCCTCAGTCAATTGATCATAGGGCACACCCCACGATGCCATAGGTATATGCTTGGGGACAGGAGGCATCATAACAGGAGTAGCAACCATAGGCATTCAGGCAACTTCCTCATGCAACTTACTTGTGCCTTCAGGGCCTGCTCAGGCCCGATCATGAATATACCACTTCCACTTGATGATGGACTGCTGCTATGCACGAACAATTTTATGGTCTGGTGGGTCAGACAACACCCAGCTCATAATGGGCAGCTCAGGTTGCATAGTAACCTGATGGCCCATTGTCAAGCGTTCAGTTTCCAATAAGGCCCAATAGCAAGCCAAGAACTATCTCTCAAAGGGGGAATAGTTGTCTGCAGAAGATGGCAGGGCCTTACTCCAAAATCCCAAAGGCCTCCTCTGTGATTCACCTATGGGGCCTACCAAAGACTCTAGACAGCATCCCTATTAGCCACCGACACTTCAAGTACCATTGGATCTGCTGGATCATAGGGCCCAAGTGGCAGAGCAGCCTGCACAGCAGCCTGGACCTGTTGTAGAGCCTTCTCTTGTTCTGGGCCCCATTGAAAACTAGCAGCCTTCCGAGTCACTTAGTATATGGGACGAGTCACTTGGTATATGGGACGAAGTAACACCCAAGTGAGGAATGTGCCTCCAAAATCCAAATAGGCCCACTAGACATTGTGCTTCTTTCTTAGTGGCAGGAGGGGCCAGGTGCAACAACTTATCCTTCATCTTAAAAGGAATATCCCTGCATGCCCCACACCACTGAACACCTAGAAATTTCACTGAGGTGGAAGGTCCCTGAATTTTGGATGGATTTATTTCCCATCCCCTCATTCACATATGCTGTACCAGCAACTCCAGAGTGGTTGCCACCTCCTGTTCATTGGAACCAATCAGCATAACATCATCAATATAATGAACCAACGTGACACCTTGTAGGAGAGACAAGCGATCAAGATCCCTGCGAACTAAGCTATGACACAGGGCTGGAGAATTAATATAACCTTGAGGTAAAATGGTAAATGTACTGCTGATCTTGCCAGCTGAAAGCAAATTGCTTCTGGTGGCCCTTATGGACTGGTATGGAGAAGAAAGCATTCGCAAGATCAATAGCTGCATACCAGGTACCAGGAGATGTTTTAATCCACTCAAGTAAAGAAACCACATCAGGGACAGCAGCTGCCATTGGAGTCACTACTTGATTAAGTTTCCTATAATCAACTGTCATTCTCCAAGATCCGTCTGTCTTCTGAACAGGCCAAATAGGAGAGTTAAAGGGAGATGTGATGGGAACCACCACTCCTGCATCCTTCAAGTCCTTAATAGTGGCATTAATCTCTGCAATTCCTCCCGGAATACGATATTACTTTTGGTTTACAATTTTCCCTGGCAATGGGAGCTCCAATGGCTTCCATTTGGCCTTTCCAACCATAATAGCGCTCACTTCACGAACCAGGGAGCCGATGTGGGGGTTCTGCCAAATCCTAAGTATATCTATCCCAATTATGCATTCTGGGACTGGGGAAATAACCACAGGATGAGTTTGGGGGCCTACTAGACCTACTGTCAATCGAACATTTGCCAAAACTCCATTAATCACCTGACCTCCATAAGCACCTACTTTAACAGGAGGGCTGTGATGCTGCTTGGGGTCCCCTGGAATCAATGTCAATTCAGAGCAAGTGTCTAATAGGCCCCGAAAGGTCTGATTATTTCCCTTTTTCCAATGAACCGTTAACCTAGCAAAGGCAGTAGGTCCCTCTGAGGAAGGACAGGACTAAGCTTAACATTGAAACATTTAGGGGTTGTAGGAGGGTCCTTCCTCAAGAGCACCTGGCCACCCTTTCATTCAAGGGGCTCTGGATCTGTAAACTGGCTCAAGTATGGAAATTGGTTAAGAGGCCTTGATTCTCTGTTGTTATAATTCACAGAAGCCTTTTGTTCCTTTGCCCTGGAATTTTTCTGCTTATAGAGATCAAGCAAGAACTGAGTAGGCTTCTTGTCTATTTCACTTCTGGGAACACCATGATTAATCAGCCAGTACCAAAGGTCTATACGAGTCATACCACCATGAGCATTTTTCTGCCTATACTGTCTATTACGGTAAACATGCTCACTTCGCCTTTGGTGATTCAGTGCTTCCACTTGGCCCCTGTTATTCTGAGATCCAACAAAACCCATTGCATCTCACAGGTATATAGGAGTGTCCTGCAGAATATTTTGAAGAGAAAGACTGTGGAGAGAGTGAGACCAACGCTCAAGTTGTCAGGGAACTATGGAAATAATCCACAAATAAAGTGTTAAAGTGTGGATCCAGGACAAAGGCAGGAAGGAAACAGTCTTGTTCCAGTCATGCCAGTATTGTTGCTTACGTACACCCAGTGAATAAAGGGCATATGAAATGTCCCTGAAAGCTTAGGGTGAAGTATATTCCTCATCATTTCACGCATGCTTGCACTTCTCCTTTCAGTGATAATATGATTTCCATTTTTATGGGATCCTTAATCCCAAGCCCTTTTCCAATGAAGCCAGGGAGATGATGCCCTGTGGTGTCATTCAATAACAGAGAGAAAACAAAAGGCCCAGGTGTGCCTGCCTGTTCTCCCTGGGCAGCAGCAAGATTCTGAAACTTGCCTCTGCCAGAGGTCCCTGCACGCAGCATCCTGGGGCATGGGCTGCTCAGTGTGGCTGAGCTAAGAGAACACCTGCTCCCTCCTCCACTCTGGGACCTGCCTTCTGCACACTGGGATGAGTGGGAGTCCAGCCAAGGCACCTGCAGGCAAGAGAGGGCCTTCCAGAATCTTCTGAATAGCTTGACTAGTTATGATTACTTGCTATGTGAACAAGAAGGCTTTTGTTTTTGAATTTGAACCTTCAATCCCAGGTGATTTAAGACAGTCTTCAAAAAGTTGGCATGCCATCTGAGCTAATGGGCTGTTTCTGTCAAGAAGGCAGTAGGTTTGATGGTTTACACTCTGGGCTTCTGGTCATGATGGAAGGCAGCATCTCCCAGGACACTATGCACATTTCCTTCCCACGCCCCTCTAAAACAAGCTCTTCCAGAGGCAGGCACAGTCAAGGCCATGGTCTGTCAAGTCTGCAGCCATCCAGAGCTGATGTGATGGGGCACCAGGTGCCCCACCGTAGAGTTCTTGCAAAGGGAGGGACCCATGCAGGTTAAAATTGGGATTGTAAAGAAAGTTAACTCTGGTCATTCTCACTTCTCATAACTAAAGTACTTTTTCTCTGCCACAAGGAAAAGTGAGTTTATCTCCTCTCTATTTTTCTCGCCTATGTGTCTTTCTATTTTTCTATTTTTCCTCTCTCTCTCTCTCTCCCTCTCTCCTTTATTTTCCAATGGTACCTAGTAGCATAGTAGCATATAGAACTGGTTAGCCTCCATTCTGGTCCCCTAAATAATATGGACTGAGTAATTGGTGCTTTAAGCTCCCCAAGCAAAGCATTATCTTTCTCAAGTTGCTGCTTCTCCTTAGAATGCTTCTCCTTTGAATGGCATTGACATCACCACTCACTTATTTCACCTTGAAGTATCTTTAACTTCTGCTGCTACCCTCAGTTCCACTCACCACCCTCTGCCAAATCCTTTGAATGCTACCTCCCAAGTGTGTTGTTACTTAAGGGTGCCATGCCTCTGGACAGTCTCCCCCTCACAATCTTTCCGCCCCCTCTTCTGCTCAGTTCCCTGAGTCGTGGTGGGTGAGTCTTAAGGCTGCTTTAATGTTGTGAGTTTAGGGGTCTTTATGTCGAAAATCCTTGGTTTCTGTCTCATTGGTCTATCCTGTGTTGATTGAATGGCTGTGGTTATAGGTCCCTTGTTCATCTGTCATTGTCTGCTGGGTTCCCTATGGATCCTCCACGATATTACCTCCCAAAGAGCACTGTGTGAATTGTCTACTTCTATCCTCCTGGCTCTGTCCTTTTGCTTAGAACTTTACCAGAACAAAAGCTGAACTGACAGCCACCATCTCTGTTCTAACTATCCCCCCTTTAAGCATTCTGTAACTGTGTGTGTGTGTGTGTGTGTTATTTACCAGATTGTGTACTGACCTCAGTATACTTATATGAAGCATTTATCTCAAAATTTGCAGATTTGCAAATGTCTAATGGCTTCCATTGTCTTTAAAATAAAATGTAAGTTTTCAGATGGACTTGAAGTCGTTCAGAACAGACAACCCTACCTATCTGTCTACATCTTTCTCTTCCTCTTCTACCTCCTTGGCTATCTGGTCTAGCACATGCTAAACAGAATTTTATAGAGTCACAGTATTTTATGGGATGTTATGGAATCCATCTCAGGACCTGGAGAAGTAGGAGGAGATACCACAGGTAATCCTTAGTCCCTGTTTATTTATTTTCTATTTTATTCATTTGAATCACATTTAATACATAAAGTTGTATGTTTTAAATTTTAATTTCATTTTGTTTTGGGTTTTTTTTTTCAGTCTTACTATGTAGCCCAGGCTGACCTCACTGTTTAAAAAATGCTGAGTTTTAAGGCTAAAGCTTTCCAGAAAGAAAAAAAAAATTGTGTTCTGAATACTGAACACCCTGATCCTGTCTTTTGTTTCTGTGATCTCCTAATGGCTAAACAGCCATTTCATTCTCATCAGCCAGATCTAACATCTCTTCCAAGCCCATCTTCAAGGCATGTCTTCCATCATAATCCCAGAAAAGCCCTTCGTGCTTCCCACTTTGAGCTAAGCTTTTTCTCCTTTCCCTTAAAGAGAAGATGGGAGAACAGGTGTCAGCATTAGCAGGCCTGTTGGCTGGCAGGCTCCCACAGAGGTACACAGGGGATGAGAGGCTAGAGAACTCCCAGAAGAAAAATGAAGGTTGATGATTTTCAGACACTCTGTCTCTTATCAGGCCACTGTATCCTTTAGAGAGAAACTCTGTTTCAACCAACGAGTCAACACTATGGTTGGAAGACTTATCTGTGTGGCCATCTAGGACTTATATTTTAATCAAATCACTGGATTTTTGTCTTTCACTCTAGTTCAGTTCCATATACCCATCATCCTTTAGGAGGGAGGGCCATACCTTGAAAATGAGTGTTAGCACCTTTCTTAACTTACCTTGTGAACTCTCTTCTCTGACTCCCCGACTCTACACTTATCCAACATTCTTTCCCCCTCCCTTTTATCTTCCAGAAATAGATGAAAATTTCTAGTTCAGTTAGCCTCCTTCTTCCTCCTCAGGGTTTTAATGTACAAGTTCTCACATGTTACAGAATTCATATTTTTGGTAGAATAAATTCAAAGACATGGGCCTTGTTTTGGCTTGGAGAAGACATCTTAAGATGTTAAAGATAAAATGGACTGAGAAATACTGTGGTTTGAATCTAAAGTGTCCCCCAGGGGTGCATGTTTGGAATGCATGTCCCTGGTTGCTAGTGCTGTTCTTGGAGACTCTGGAAACTTTATAAAGTGGGGACTGACTGGCAGAAACATGTCACTAGGGACAGACCTGTAGTGGTTTGAATGAAATGTCCTCCATAGGCTCAGGGTTTTCAACACCTGGTCCCCAGCTGGCCTCTAGTGGAGAAAGCTGATGGCCTTTTGAGAGGTGGAGCTTTGGAGGAGGTGTGTCACTGGGGGCCGGCCTTGGGATTTTAAAATCCAGCCCCAGAGCCAGTGTTAGCTAGCTGAATCTTGCTGCTTCTTCCAGCTGATGTGACCAAATGTGACACCTGGCTGTCTGTTTTACCGTGTTTTCCCTGCCATGAGAAATCTCCCCAAGTAACTATAAGATGAGTCCCGTATGTCCATCAGATACTCTGCATTATGTCCCAGCAGTGAGCAGTTACTGCTACAAAGCAAGGTCTTGGAAGGTCATAGTCCAGACCCTGGTCCTGGCCTGGCTTTCTCTTCCTGAAGGGAAGGAGGAGTCTATGTCATTTTTTCCCCACCACTATGAACCCCTACATGCCTTTGCTGTTGTGTTTTACTGAGACCCTTTGAATCTATGATCTCAGATTAATGTTTCCTTCCTTAATTTGTTTCTGTCGAGAACTTCGGTAACAGCAATTCAAAAATACCTAACATGGAAAGCCAAGTTAAGGTCTAAGAGGAAATAGATCAAATCTAAAGAGCTGGACAAAATGAAAAAAAAATATAAACATGACAGCAATTGACATTCATTTCTTTCTTTCTCTTTAAATAAATCTTTATTATCCATAATTAGGAAAAAAGAGTTGGACAAAACCAAAGATAAAGCAATCAGTCTCAACATCCAGCAAAAACTGAGACAATAGCATGAAAAACCATCGGAAGAAATACCGGCAGGTGAGCCTCTATCTGTCTTATGACTCCTCTACAAATGAGTGGTGCTTCTAAGCCGATGTTCAAAGCCAGAGCCTTGACCTTTGGTCTGTGGAGAGGATGTCCTGTCCTCTTCAAGCTTCTAAAATGATCTGCAAACAGACAGCACATGACGCCATCAACTTGCCTTCATTGTGAAGGCAGCCATCAGCCTTTATAAAATAGACTCTTGTGTTAATGAAGTTTCTGCAAAGCAGCTGCATCGACACTGAGCATTCTAGAAGGCTGACTGATGAGAGCATTAATGGTTGTAGGGAGGTTGGATGATGTCCTCTAAATATCCAGGTATTGACTACCTCTGTCTATGACCTAACATCCTTGGGATTATTAGGTTTAAAAAATGGCAATGTACAAACAGATCCTCACTCAGAGTTAAGAATGTCATCTGAGGCCTATGACAGAGATTTCTCCACTATGCTGTAATCCACCTGATGTTTCCACTAATGTATCTGAGAAATGCCTTGATTTTTTTTTTACTTTATTTTGTTCTGTGACACATCCATGAAACGGTTACCATGTTGGAACATGGAATTTCTGGTAACCTGAATCTTCCCAATTTATGATCATTCACTTTTGGGTCCAAAATAAACTTATTCTCTTATGTAAACTTCAATTTTTCATTCCCTTCAAATTAGAAGCTATGGGGTATTGTTTGTTCATTTGTTTTACATCAACACTTGATAGGGCAGCAAAGAGAACACCAGCGTTTGGGGAAAGTTTAGTCCCTACTCCCAAACCAACTTGACAGCTTTTATCTTAAATTAATTTCTTTACCATGAATAAGTATATACATTGTAAGACCAAATCTTGTGAAGGTGTCCCTCCCTGTTTCCCTCCCTCTGTCCCCTACCCACTGGGGTCCTTCCTCGATGTGCATACTGGATCTGTCCATAGGTTAGGGGGTTATGGACTGCACCAGAGGTATCCAGTTTTTCTTTTTTTCTTCCCCCTTTGTGTATTGTTACTGAGGAGGGCCATGTTTCTGGATATTCTCCCCCACCATGGCTCTTACATTCTTTTCGCCCCCTCTTCTGCTCAGTTCCCTGAGTCATGGTAGGTGAGTTTTAAGTCTGCTTTGTTGTTGAGATCTTAAGTATCTCTGGACCTTTTCCCTGGGTTGTGATGGGCATCATCGGTGTCTTGACAACTTTTTGGATAGATGGTTACAAGTCAACCATGGGGAGGTGGGGGGAAATAATGGACTTTTAATTCAGAACACATCAATTAAGTGTGTTTGTGTGTACATGTGTTCAAACAACAATAGGAAATATCAATAAAATAACCACAGTCTTTTGGTCATCATAGCTTCCATAAAATACACTCCCATGGTATTAAAAACAGTCAAATAGAACAAAAATTTGCTTCCCGATCTACCCTCAGAAAAGATATGAAAACAATAAAGTCTGGAAAAGACACCCCTAGGAGAACCTGTGTGAGCTTCTCCCAGGTGGAGTAAAAGATGCAGCAGCTCAGCAATGACTTGTTGCCTCTGGACAGAGGTTAGCAACCTTTGAGCCTCACTTCATCTTTGGAGAAACAAGGCAGTTCAGTCATGTACAGAAATTAAAGTCTATAAGAGAGGGGATGTTATGAACTCTGAAAGTCTAGAGGCTCTCTTATTAGCATGTGCTTTAGGTGATCAGGAGGCAAAAGAGCCCAGGTAAAGAAAGGTCACGGTGCCTAAGAATTGGAGCACCGATGGCTCTAACTCACTGGTGAGAAGCAGTGTTCTCGACAAGATGCAGCACTAATGGAAATGATGCCATCGGGAAAGGCTGGCGTCTGTCTGTATTATGGGAAAATGGAGAGAAATAGAGAAACCATCTCAATCCACCTAAAAATCTATTGTTTCAGCAAATAAGGCCTTTGTAAATTGGCTGGGAAATTTCTTCTGCAAACGCTTGCTTCTAATGCTTCTCCTACCTAAACCCCACTCTTTTAATTTTCCCTAGTGAGTCAGCAGTATGTCTATACAAGTGAGGAATATTCCTGCATACAGTAGCTGCGATCAATATGCCTGTGATATAAAAGGCCATAGTTAAGTCATGTGTAAGCAGGCTTTTGGGAAGGAAGGTGGGAGGGGTGAGCTCAAGTACTCTATGACCATTCCCTAAAGCTCCCACCACAGCCAAATTAAAGTAGATGAGGGTCTTTAGCGAAGCTTCCATACAGCTGACACCGGAAGACACTTTTCTCCAAGGCTGTCTTATAGTTTGTTTTATTGTTTTGGTTTCAGGTGGTTCTTATCTGGCTTTGATATAGAAGTGATAAAAGCAATAGCCGAGTGATGGACTTCACCCATGAAAATGGTGAAGACTTCTCTGCTCACATCCCATTTTCTGCTTAGAGTACTGGTGTGATGTATCTATGAAGCGTAAAGTTCTTTGGAACTCAGGACCATTTCCAAACTTGTTTAAAAAATTTATCACTTAGAATTCCTAGTGTACATTTTCTCCACATACTTAAAAATATGGCTTAAAAGAATGTGACACCTTATGCTGTATAAAGTGAAGATAAAACCTTGTCACTGATAAAAATGGCTAAAATCACATTTCTAGTCTTATTGACAAAGAAATGAGAAATTAGATAAACTGGAAAAGCAACGAAATATATCAACAGGCCCACAGAGAAGAGAAAGAAAAGATCGCCTAGCACCCAGCAGACTGTGGAGCTGGAAGGAGGGAAAACACTAAGCTCATTTCTAACTCAAACATTTATATCTCATGAGAGCATGAAAACCTTCCAATTTGCCTCTATCCTAGCAGCCAATGTTCTAGAGTCCTGGTTTGAATGATATTTTCACAACATAATTTCACCTAAAGAGAAACCTCATATTGCTCTTGTCTTGAAGTGCTTCTTAGGAGCTTAGATGAAGACATGGTCAGCTTGAAGGGGACACAGCAAGATAGGCTGGCCCCTTCCTCTCCTCTTCATCTTGTAAGTGGGACCGCTCACAGAGATTGTGGGCTCCTAATTATGCTCTACCATGGCTGATCCGTCTACTGAGAGGCCGTCTCCTTGCTGCAGATATCTCAGAAGAGCCTGTAACAAATGTGGCAAAGGGATGGAGGAGGAGAGATGTGAGTGGTTAGCCACAAGAGTGGGGTAGATTTTCTAAGGAAATAGGAGTGAAAGCAGCAAATTAGTGCAGTGAGTTACTCATTATGGCTCCCTATTGTTTCCCTGAGCTGGAAAGGTGTACATACCTTTCTTCCTATACCCTCAGGCTAACCTCTGGTAACAGTTCAATTCCTCCTCCTCCAGCCCTAAAAGGCTCTGTTGTTAATGGGATAGGCCCATTAGCTGGACTGATCCAAATTATTATCAAAAACAGGGAGCACTCCCTGGGTGTGTTGAGATGAGAAGGTTGAGACCCAACCCATTGTAGCAGACTCACTACAACCTTCCTGCTCCTCCAATCCCACTCAAGAGAATGGCACTCTGTCATCATTCCTATAGCTGATTGGGAGGTGGAAAAGTCACAGACTCTTCTAGGAGGGGTCCTAGAATTCCAGAGGTCGGAGAGAGGGTTGCCTAGGAGGGTGGCTGTTATAGTTTAGAACCTCCTTGGTAGGAAATTCCAGCACTCCTTCCCAAAACAACCACCACTTTTTTTTTTACCACATCTAGTTGTGACTCATTGCTGCAGAATTCTAATTTAGCCAAGGATCAACAGTTACACCAGTGTCAGATGCCCAGTCCAGAGGAAGAAGGAGAACACAGCCATTTGTCAGGGTGGCAAGACGGCAGGATGTCAGTATTCTCAGCATGGTGAAGAAAGAATGTCGGGTGCCTACTAGGTTCCTGAGAGGAGAAGATCTGGGGCTAGCTAGCTAGCTAGCTAGTGTTAGATTTTGAGATTCACAGTAAAGGATCAAGACAGGCAGCTTCTTAGTTATATGACTTTATTGTAATGGGGAAGAGAAGAAGGGGGGGAAGAAAGAGAGAAAAAGAAGGGGAGGGGAGATACAAATAGCTGTAGCAAGAAAGCCAAAACAGCCCAAGCAAAGATAGGCCAGTGGGTGTGTTTTGGGGGATAGACAAGAAACTGCTCTATGAAGAGAGACCTGAGGTGGTATGCAGAGGTGTGTGTTGGGTGAAAGTGGCTTTCCCTTCCCTTAGCCTAGAAGTTACCATACCAGGAGGCAGAGTCCCAAGGTTAACCTGGTCAAGTTGAGGCTGAGGATGAGTCGAGACCTCTGAGACTCAAATAGCTAGACTACAGGAACTGGGGAGCTCTGGGTTCAGTGAAAGAGACTGTACTAATAAAGTAGAGAGTGATGAAGGAAAACACCTGTCATCCACCTCTGGCCTCCACACACATGTGCACACACACACACACACACACACACACACACACACACACATATACACACACACACCCTCTCACACACATATTGATATGGGATTTTGGGGTCCCGGACCTGTAAACCCCAACTTTTGGGTCCTTATCCTATTTAGCCAAGAGTTTAAAACAATGGATTCAGATGAGGGTGAATTATGCATTCTGAGGTTTGTTTGGGGAGTATTAGGACCCTGGGAAAGGCTAGATGAAAGGCTCAAGGCAGAAGATAGTTCTCCTCCTTGCCCAGCTGGAAATGGAGAAGGGGAGATGGAGAAAATCTCCTTCAAGGGGAATATCCCAGGACAAAAACCTCAGGAGAAGATGCACACATGCACAAGCGCATGCACACGCACAGGCATGCATGAGTAGAAGGCAAACCATGGTAGCCCATGCCCACAGATTCAGTACGATATCTGTAAGCCTTAGAGAAGCCTCCAGAGAAACCTAGTTTCTGACACACATGATCTTGGACATCCAGCCCCTAGAACTGTACAAAAATAGATTTCCAAAAAAAATAGATTTCCATTGTTAAAGCCGCCCAGACTATGGTGTTTTGTGATGGCCACTTGAATAGACTAGCATACTTACCAAACCTTTATCAAGAGCTTCTTCCCACACACAGGTCTTTAGATCATGGCCCCTGCACAGCATGGACTGCTGGGTGCCTGTCAGTTCTTGTGCCCACTGGCAAGGTCTGTGAGTCCAGCCAGCACAGTGCCTTCTGCTTCCTTCACGCTCACTCAGCTGTGGCATGAAAACCAAACTTTGCTTAAACTGTGCTTCAGCCCTGAAGAAGAAGACATGGCTGTGTGGCAGAAAGCTTCCTTTCTTCATGAACATTTGCGCTGCTCTTCTGAGCAGTGTGGCTGTGAGCATTTACCAGTCCATGCCTACCAGTGAGGCAAGGTTCGTGAAGAGGGCTTGACTCTGGCCTCTCACCCCACAGGCCACCATCAACCCCGGAGAGGCACAAGGCATCTCAGCATGCCTGCTCTCCCCAGAAGCCCCCTGCTTTGCTATGTTTTTAACAATTCTGTGTGTTTGCATGCTTGGAAATGAACAAATGAGATGCACAGAGCTCTCTCCACCACCCACCTTTTGGCTTTTAACAGTTGACTGCAAAAGACTGTCCAAGTTGAAGAAAATTGATTTTTTCCATTTAAATAATCTAATCTTCCCAAACCTCTTAACACCCAAACAAAGCCATTTAAGACACAGCAAGATAATTAATATTGAAAATAGTCTCCACAGGGGATCCGCATACCTGCCACTGCACATATCCCATTCAGAGAAAATGCCTGGTATGTTCTTCTGCACTCATGGAAAAGTTGATATCAAGCATGAATTTATTTCAATGGGCCTTTCTTTCCACCTATTTTACAAATTGATCAACTTAACTAGCCATAAGTTAAACACACTTTAGAAAATAGTTTCATGAAGCACTTGACTGTTTCTCTTATAGATGTTTCCAAGTCCAGTGAGACAGAAAATCAATGTCATACCGTGTGTTTCTTGGCCATAGCTTCTTGGCTGCTGTCTATGGGTACTTATCAGAGAGGAGAGAGCCGAGCAAGGAAAGAACAGTTGTTTAAAGACGAAATGCCACCATTAGCATTCCAAGCAAATTCAAAATTCACAGAAGCACACAAGCATAGAAATATGTCCCTTATGATTCTCCTTGACTTTTGTGAATTGAGAGAGCACTGGCTGGGAAGTCTAATGAAAGAAAGATAAAGAAAGAGAGCAAAAAGAGGAATGAGGAAGGAAGGAATGAAGGAAGGAAGAAAGCAAAGATGGATGGAAAGATAAAGGAAGAGAGGGAGGGAGGGAGGGAGGGAGGGAGGGAGAGGAACCTTATCCAGCAGGACCCTGCCCCACCACCATCTTGCCAACATCTGCTCATCCATAAACCCTCTCTCATGGTGAAGACTTCTTGCCCTCCTTAGAGATAATCCTAATCATATCAGTGCACCAAGGATGGAGTCCTTCGTCTGAAGTTCACAGACAGACCTCTGAAATTTGTTGAGTATGGCAATCTGTGAACAGAGAGCAGACTTCTGAGGATGGGGGGATACAAAGAGCTTTTAGTTCATCTTTAAAGATATCTATGAGCGCAAAAGACCAGGAACAAGCAATCTTCCAGGAACTATCCTCTGGTCATGGGCTTATCATCTTTCTGTGGATGGGTGATACCTTCCTTCTCCAAACGAGGTTTCTCTGAAAAAGCTCTGTCCATATGTAGAGTTCTTTCCATCCCTACTTCCTGATATTTGATAGCCTATCTTTATGAGCACCTACTCCTCCAAAGTAAACTTTCCCTAAGAATTTTCTTTCAAGGCACTTAACACAGTTTATAACTCAATATCTGTGCAAATATGTGGCTGACATTTGTCTCTCCTGTTAGACTAGGGGCTCCAGGGAGATAGGAACAGTGTCTGATTTCTCCACCACTTTGTCAAACCTGGGACATTGTAGACCACTTATATAACATGTTTGAGTGATAAATAACATCTATATCACAGGCATTAGTTTCTCTAAAGCCTCCTGTGGTGGTTTGAGTCAGGTGTTCCTCACAAACTTGTTCTGAATGCTTGATCTCCAGCTGATGGCAGTTTTGGAATTGAAACCTTGGAGGTATATTGTTGGGGGGTGGGCTTTGGAGGTTATAGCTTTATAGCTGCTTCCCCCTGCCAATGTTTGACACACTTTCTTGTTGCTATTGTCCATCTGATCTTGGCCAGGAGCTGATGTCCAGCCTCTATTCATGCCATTGTTTTCCCTGCCATCATGGAACTTCCCCTCGAGTCTGAAAGTCAAAATAAACACATTCCTCCCATCAGCTTGCTTTTGGTCAGGTTCTTTCTGCAAGCAACAAAAAAGCTGACTTCAATTCCTCTTATATCCAAGTTGGCTCACACAGTCTTAGTTTCCTGAAATGCTAAACTCTCCAGCATACCATCCATTGGGATATTTCTTCTTGTCACCTGGCCATTTCAACTTAGTCTTCTCTCAGATGACCAGGACCTCTCTGGGACAGAAGCAGGTGTGTCACACTGCCTGTGCAATGCCCATCTCCAGTGCTCCACTGCTCAAAAAATGATTAGCTGTACAGGATGAATTTAACAGAATCAGCCATCTTCTGCTGTCTAATGCCCCACAGAAACCAGCAAACTATAGGTCAATATTTTCCATGCTAATTTATAGTAATTGACAAGATGTTTAGGATGTGGCCTGTTTTTCATGTTACTCATCAGCTTCCTAAGGGTGAAGATCGATTCTTCTCTCCTAGAACACCCAGGGCTGGGATGGGTGCTTGTCAGAGTCATGCTCAGGTTTCACATGCAGAACAGGCCGAGGTTGTCAGAAACTAAGACCTGATAAATGTATATAAATAGGTATATGAGTTATTTTACTTGTTGCTTCAACAAAATACCATACAAAAACAGATTAAGGGAGGAAAGGTTTGTTTCAGCTCACAGTTTGAGGGTGCAGTCACCATCATCATGGCAGGGAATTGATGGTATTAGTAGCATGAGGTGGCTGGCCACATTGCGTCTGCAGTCAGGGGGCAGGGAGTATGAGTGCCGCTGTTCAGCTGGCTGCTTTGTCTTTTTCATTCAGCCCAGGACCCCAGCCCATGGAGCAGTACCACCTGCATTAGGATGGGGCTTCCCTCCTCAATCTAGAAACTCCCTCATAGATATGCTCAGAGATTTGTCTCCCAGGTAGTTCTAGATTCTGAAGTTGACAGTAGAGTTTAACCATCACAATGAGGCAGGGGTGGGGGGGAGTTAAACCCACTCTGAGTTTTCTGACCTTTGCTTTCCATGTGTCACTTCCTCATTGCAGAAGAATGAAGAGTGTCATTGTACCCTCTGCTGGGCAAGCAGGCTTGATACAGGGATCCCAACTTCATCCAGCTACTTTTTTGACCAATATTTATACCATCCATCTTAATGCTCCAACCATACTGTCTTCTCAGAAACCTACAGAGTGAACCACAGAGACAAAGTGGTTTTCACTCATTTTCTAACTACTATTCACCTTCAGGGAAAGACCCTGAACACTGTTCATCAAACATGAGGCTGACCGATGGTGAACTTGAGACAAGTTAGTGAGGAGAAGATCAAGACCGATTACTACATCTAGATACCCAGAAGCTGAGGCAGGGAGCATATTTTAAAACTCAATCAACAAATACCTACGGGCAGCATTGTGTCCTATATTATTATGTATGATGAGGAAGACAGAGGCAAAATGCACAGAGTTTGTGAACCAGAAAAGGTTCTATTTAATATCCTGGAATGAAGCAATATTATAGCAACTATGAAAATGATGCTGTTCTTGTACTGTGGGTGTACCAGGCTTTCAGAGTTAGAGCAAGGCAAGGAAGCATCTCCTCGGGGATGTTGTGAATCTTTGCTGAATGTCTTAGATGGGCCGCAGCTGTCTCTCTGAGAGCAAATGCTGACACATGTCAAATGCTTCCAGGTAGATGTTATGAGCCAGACACACTGAGAAAATGAACACATGTTTTCTCTCCTGCGTGAAAATAAAAACGAACCCCAAAAAGGACTGAAAATAGATGTCAGACATGGAAGGAAGCAGAGGGGGACCTATTCTTGCTCTGAGGAGGCTGAGGATCATCCTGAAAGCAGGTCACATACTGAACAGCTTATCAATTACTGCAAATTAGTGTGGAAAAGGCTGAGCTACAGTCTGCTGGCTTGCTGTGGGGCATCGGCAGAATATGATTGAGTCTATTAAATTCAACATGCACACCCAGTCATTTGCTAGTATTTTAACAGTGAGCCATGGGAGATGGGAGCAACACAGGAAGTGTAACACCTGCCTCTGTCCCAAAGAGCTAGATGAAGAAGACTTCACGGAATCAGCTATGTGACAAGAAGATGAAGGAGTTGGACGGAGAGACTGGAGGTGGGGGTGGAGAAGAGAAGGTATCTGGTGAAAGTGTAATATATGTCACAGGGAAACTCATTCATTTCTACACCTAATATGCTTGAATAATTATATTTTAAGAAGTCTGTGCTGATTTGTCACAAAACATCCCCAAGTATATACCCTTTGTATTAGTTTGCTAAGAGTCTCGTATTAAAATAATGCAGACTAAGTGGCTTAAACAACAGAAATGACCTTCTCACAGCTCTGAAGCTAACCACCCAAAATCAAGCTGCTGCAGGTTTGGTTTCTCTGAGGCCCTTCTCTCAGTGGCAAGTGGCCACCTTCCCTGTGTTCTCAAGCAGATGCCTTAGGATCTGCATATTGTCTATGTTCTAGCCTGTGTCCTTTACAAATGCCAACTGTAGTCATATTGGATTGGGGCTGAACCATATGACTTCATTTTACTCTAATTATCCCATTAAAAGCTCTGTGTCCAGGTACATTTAGTGGTATTGAAGGCTAGTATTTCAACCTATAAATTTAGGACAAAGGGGGTGTAGAAGTCGGCATAGATACCTCTTTCCAGGACTAATTTTATGTCCTTTTAACCAGTCTTCCAATACTTCCAATACTTTCTTCTCAAAATTCGACCATGCCCAGAGATCCTTTCTAAACACAGTTATGACCCTATCATTGCCTTGCTTAAAAATTACCTTCCTGGGCTGGATAGATGGTTCAGCGGTTTGTGGGCTTTCTGCACAAGCAGACTCCAGAGCCCAGGTAAACAGCTGGGCCTGGACACACACATCTGTAACCGTAGCTCTGTGGGGAGCAGATACCAGAGAATTACTGGGTCTTGTGGAAGGAACCTCCAGAATCAGTAAGAGGCTTCACTGTCACAGGTTTGGGGGGTGAGCACATAGATGTATCTTTGGGGGTCTGTAGTTAACTGCTGTAGTTGACCTATCTATGTTTATATCCCCACAGTGTCTAACAATGTCTTGCATATATAGATGTTCAACCAATATTGGTGCGATGGATAAATGACCAGTAAAGTAATCTGTGAGCTACATTTTGATGGTTGATAGGTTGTCCGCCAAGTGAACAAAGTGTTAGTGAGTCACTTTAATGTTTCCAAGTTAAAGAGTTTCAGTACTGCTTATACAAAATGCAAAAGAAACAACTAGTAGATTTCTAGCTTAAGCCTCTAAGTCAGATAAATTACTTATTGATAATTTTATATCCTTTTTAAATTCTTTATTTAAGCACTTCTCACTCTTTAATCAAAGAGAATTTTTGTGTGCTTCAATTAAGGCTCTTCTGTCTGATTATTGTCTAAATACTTCAGTGCAGAAGGGATACCATGCATTATTCTCATACAAAACAAAATTGGATTGTATTTTCATCTAATTCTATCAATTGACAAACATTTCTTGACATGTGTCAGCTTTGTATGTGTCTGATAATGAAGTAGGGAGCATTAATTATTTAAAGCATAGCATAATTTTGTCTGAAATTATCATTCATCTTACAAGCAAATACTAAATACAACCTAAAATGAAGCACATAGCAAATATTTTTTAAGTTAATTCACTTTTAATTTTACAGTTGTATCTTTGGTCATCTAGCAAGACGTTGGAAATCATTTGAAGTAATACCCTAAGAGTAGACTTCACTTTACATTCTTCTAACTGCTTGGCTGTGTTCATTGTCTTAGTGAACCACAAGGCCATTTCTTTTTTTTTTTTAATTTATTAATTTATTTTTTTATTTAAATATAAATTTATTGTCCATAATGAGTTACATTATTTAGTGGGCAAACCATGAGTTGTTATCCCAACTCCCCCTAACTCCCCCCTCCCCCTCCCTGATCAGTTGGATATCCTCCTCCGTGAGCTGTCTGTATTAGTCCTTGTGGCAAGGGATCCTGGATATCCTAGTACTCAGCCTGGTCTTCCTGGCCCAAGTGTGTTGTTACTGATGGGTGCCATGCCTCTGGACCATCTCCCCCACCACGGCTCAAGGCCATTTCTTGAGTGAAGTGTGGTTCATCTTCCAGTGGTGCGTGTCCTCGCTGTAGCCAGTAGAAGAGACAGAACCGGTTAGCTAGGGAGCCTGCTGCATGGTGTTGGGTCTGAGGTTCTCTGAAGGATTGGAGTGGGTGAGTTCTCACAAAAGCAGGCTCTTATTTTATTGTCCATAATGAGTTACATTATTTAATGGACAAACAATGAGTTGTTATCCCCCATTCCCCAATGCCCCTCTTCTCCAGCAAAGCATAGTTTTGTCACTTCTCCATACCATTTCCCTTAATAATTCTCTGCCATCCTTTGACATTACTGGGTAGCCTTCTTCAGATGAGAGGCCACACGCTGTTTGGACCAGCCATCAATATTGTGAGTCAAATGCCCTTCCGTTTTTTATACCTTACTCAGCACCAAGATGTGTGTTATAGCAACAATAAATACACTAAGATAACTCCAGGGAAAGGAATCTGAGATTCATTTTATTCAGCTCCTGATCACTAGCAGAGTTCTTTGCAGAAGGGACTCTTGAAGGATCAGTGAAACCATGTTCACAGGGAGTAAATATTCTTCAAGGCCTGTGAAGATAACAAACTTTTAATTCTTTTCCTACATAGATTGTATTAAAATCCAAGGTCTCTCTTTATTTGTCCTAAGATAAAAAAGACATCATCTAAAAATAAAATGAGAAATGGAAAACACATATCTTTTTGAATAACTGAATAGTTTTTAGAGTTGGTGAACCCCTTGGATAGTCTCCATGTGTCAGAATTAGGTGAATCCCAAGGAGATTAAGTGATTTTTCCAAGGTCAGGACTGGAACCCAAGTTCCTGATCCTCAGTCCTGTGTGTATGCTACCACAGTTGGAATCCATGGTTATAGACTTCATGTAGATATATACCATGCATATATCATGGACAACTAGGCAAGATGATGTCATAGCTCATGTGTATTACTGAAAGTGGGGAAAACTCTGTGATATAATGTAGGTGGGTTCTATCTGCTCTCATAGCTGCTCTGTGGCCACTAATGTATCACAGCAACATTTTCACCACAGAAATGAGCCAACACTGTGTACTGGGATATTCTATGAGAATGGGGGTTAGCCAGGGGTTTAACATTGATCAGAACACACTGGCAGAAATCTCTCTATTCTTGCTAAGAGCTGTGTTTATATTAGAGTCTCCAGATACATTACAGAGGAATAGAATAAAACTATTAAGATTTGTACAAGAAAATTAATGATAATAATAATGATTATGATAGTGAAATAAACCATTTCTACACTTGCCAGATGTCAGCACTATGCTGGGGATATTACATGCTTTGTTCCTGTTTAAGGTCTGCATGATAGGATCGCTCTTTAGATATTCTCATTACCCTCATTATGAATGATGAAACTGAAGCTCAGAGCTGATATATCATTCTCTATACTATAACATTGTGTGTTCAAAATTTTCCCTAAGCTAACAAAAGGCATAAGGATATGCTCATGACCCCTGTGCTCATATGTAGCTGCTCATCCTCAGGGTGCCCAATAGCTGTGTGTTGCATACCACTAAACATGGGCTGGAGCTGTGAGGGGACATATCTGGGCTATTAAGCATAAACTGCAGCCCTGGATAGGAAGGTTGATCAGATCCTTACTCTGAAAATCTTGGTCCAATCCCCGGATATAGGACTTGAGCAAAAATTAAGGCTGGTCCAGCAGCCTTGAAGTGGAGTGGATACTGGCAGCGGCCACTCCCCCTCCCAGGCATCCAGAACTCATCAGGAATCCTCTAGGCCTTCAGTGCCAGGTTGGGTTGGTGAGGCATCCAGCCATGTAGACTGAGCAGCTATCAGGTTCCTTGATGTTCAAGAACACAGACAGCTATTGTTGGACTTCCCAGCTCATATCTTGTAAACTAGTTCAGTAAATCCCCTTGATAATACATATTCTATCAGTTCTATACCTCTAGCGAACCCTGACTACACAATGTTGGATGAAAACTGTGCTCTGCCTCCTGGCTTTGGGACTGATAATACCTGTCATGTACTTGTGCTATGACCCACAAACTTGATGTTCCCTAAAACAACCTTGCCTCACTTGTCTATTTCCCCTCTATCAAGGACCGTGTGAGCAATCTGGCTTAGAACTTTATGTCCATGCTACCTGGGATGCCTTTTGTATTCTTGCTAGCCTGATATTCACTGACTGCCCAATACTCACTTTCAAAAGTCATACTACCCCCATCCACTTGCTACCAATACACACACACACACACACACACACACACACACACACACACACCTTGCCCTTTAGTGTACAGCAAAGATGTGGGAGTCTGTTCACCATGACCTCCACACTTCATACAGGCAGAGGGTGAATGCCTTAGTGAGAGGGTGGACAGCCAAGGCCAAAGCTTTTCATCCTCTCTTTATGCCCTGAATTCATAACTATCATCACTCATAAAGATAGAGCAGATTTCTTCCAACCTTGTGAAGAAAGAATGAAAAAACAGCTATTCAAGACAGTCAGGGGACCCCATTTATGTACTGTGGCACACCATCACAGGTCAAGAGGTAATAAAGGCCATGAAACAATACAGCCTTGTTCCTGGGCTGGTATTTATCAGACTGCACTGTAATTTAATGACCTCTTCTTATTAGAAGGTGGTTTCTAAGAGGTTCAGGACTGTGTCCTATTCATTGCTGTGTCTCCAAGTCCATCCACTTCAGTATCTATTCTCAGAATGAGTACCAAGCCACAGTGTGCTGGTGCTGAGGTCTGCTGTCCACTTCCTCCCACATACTGGTGCTTACAGTCCCTCAGGTAATCTTCATTGTCAACTTGACTGGATTTATAATGACCTAGTTGACATACCTCTGGGGAAGTCTGTGAGGGCATTCTAGCAAGGTTTAATTGAGGTGGGAAGATTCACCCTGAATGTGGGTGACATCAGGCATAGGCTAGGGGCTCAGACTGAGCAAGAGGGAGAAGTGAGCTGAGCATCATTATTTCTCTCTCTCTCTCTCTCTCCCTCTCTCTCTCTCTCTCTTTCTCTCTTCTTCCTGACTAAGAATACAATGTGACCAGTTGCTTCTTGAACCCATTGCCATGCCCTCCCTGCCATGAAGGACTTTATCCTCAAACTGTGAGCTATAGCAAACCCTCCCTTCCTTTAGTAGCTTTTGTCAGATATTTCATTGTAGCATTGAGAAAAGTAACCAATAAAGGCCCCTGTCCATCCCTCCCAGAGAATTAGAGGTGGAAACATCAGAAGGTACTGGAGGGAGAAGGGGGCGTATGGATAGATTCAGGTATGCTCCAAAATTGAGACCTGTGCACCCCTGAGGCATCAACTCCAGGGATGACTGACATCTATTCTCCTGTCAACATCTGGAAACAAGAATTTGATTCCAAAGAGGAAACAGAGTCTTAGGAAAATAGGTCTGCCAACTACAGAAATCCCAGGTTTCCACTAAGCATCAGGACAGGAGGGCGGTACAAGAGGAGTGGCAATCTGAAACATTGGCTCATTTCCTGACTTCAAGAAACACAGAACACCATCAGCCTAAAGAGACATTAGAAGTTTATGATGCAGAAATAAGTAGCTTGCGTGTGACGCATTTCCAACTTATGGCAAGAGGGCTATTAAAATAGAATGCTCTCCAATGGATGAGACCAGAATGGGCTCCCTTGTCACTTGCCAAACACGGCAAGAGAAAATTGACAATGGGGCACAAATGATAAGTGATTAGTATTACCTCTGCTGTTAGAGTCTTCCCAATGGGAAGGTGACAGAGCTCCTGTTTGCAATAGACTATTAGAAAAGGCAGACTTGTGTCTATGCCATCTTTTAAAGATGTTGCTTTGTTTATGCATTTCTCCTGAATAGTGCTAAATTATTTATTCACTCATTTATTCAGCAACATTAATTGAGAATTTTTCCCAGTACCAGGTAAAGTGTTCAGCTCTGCAATTCAAAGATTAAAAAAAAAAGACCTGTGCCTTTCAAAAGCTTATAGACTAGTGGTGAGCAGGACAAATAAAGAACAAATGATTCAAAATGGCAATGATGGAAAGATGGTTAGATGATGGAGATCAATGAGTGGATCAGTTAAATACAACTTCGCTTCAGTGGGAGAGGATCAAGTGTCTAGAAGGTCAAGTCCCCTGGGTGGGGGATTTCCTGTCAAGATGATCCTGAAATGTGTGCAATATGGAGCCAGGCAGAAGGGTGGTGCATGATGGCATAGAGATGAGAGAATAGCTTGTGCTCTGGGGAACCACAGGCCTCCCACTGGGTAAGGACCAGAATGGTGGGTAGAAAGGAGGCACCAATGACTCTGCTTTATCATCCAATTGAAGGAAGACCTCAGGAGATCTGTATCTGCTGAGATGTACAAGGGGAGGGTTGAGAGCTTTTTTTAGCACCAGGCTGACTACCTAAGTGTGGACCTTGGGATAGATATGTGTTCTGTTGATGGGGAGAAGAGAGATGGATACATATTGTCTTTAACAACTCTTTCCGTAACAATGCTTTCAATCTCAAAGATGATAGCATTTCAGCAGACCTTCCAGATTATTTTATTCAATCTCCTTTGTTTTACAGATGAGCAAATAACTCTGTGAAGGCTAAATGGCTTGCTTAAGTACTATAAATAATAAAATCCCTAGAATTCACTTTTGTGCTTTACAAATCCTTTGAGTCCAGAAGAGAATTTCAGAAACCAGCCTAACTTTCGTGTCCATCACTTCTCAGAAAGCACCCTTCTCCTGTTAAATCTACACAGACATGCTTTCTTGACAGATGTTGTCTTCTGTCTACTTCACAGTCCAGGCTTGTGCCCTTTGAAGTCACTAACCCCATGAAATCTCTCCTTCCTCCTGCCTTTGCCCACGCTACTAGACTCCCCTGGTCTATGACAAAAATGGAGATACAGTTGTCAAAGTTCTAGAAGATGGTGTGCTTAGGCATGCTTCTCCTATGAAGTTGCTTTCTTTCCTATGAATACTAAGAGTGATATTTAAGTAACACATATGATTCAATCATCTTTCATAAATATGAGAGCAGCAGTCCCCAGAAGACTTCTAAGCCACTTCCAAATTCACTCAAGGAGCTCACCCTTCTGTATGTTCCTCATTCCTCACAAACTAAAAATTAAACACAACACAATGAGAATATTGGGCTGGAGGTTAAAGGCCCTGGGATCAACCCATAGCACTGCAAAATAATTTTTCTAAAATAGTATTTTCTGATGTGTTTGTTCATTTTACAACTTGCCAATCTTTGTAAAGCTTGATACTAAACCACAGACATCATTATAAGTGAGTCAAAATATTTTCTTTTCTGCTTTGGTAAATTGTATTTTGACGGTGATTCAGAGAATGGAAAATTCCTCATAGGCTGGCTTCCTCTGACAAATCTCATATCAGAGTTGTATTCAATAATAGTCTAAAAAAACCTCTCCTAGAATGAAGTGAAAGAAAAATGACCAGAACTGAAGCTCCTTCAAAGAGTAGCTGTGGAGTTAAATATCAAAGTCTGACCTCCACCCTCTCCATGCCAACCTAAGGTTAAAAGTCCTCCACATCTTTGGGAGCAGCTCAGGTTAGTTTCTCACATGTTGTCTAATGCAGGCAATCAAAGACTGCATGTAGAAACAACAAATGAAGGATGAATAGGAGGCTTCCAGGCATGGTCCTGACAGGGAGGGGACTCATAAGCCCAGAGTTATACAACGGCTCCTCTGGGACTGTGTTTCTTCAAAGCTTGTCTCTTGAGATCAGGATGTTGACATCAGGTGCAAGATCAAAGTGGTGGTAAATACATGGATGTTGCTTTCAGGCCTTCCCAGCTGTCACAGAGAAGCAGATGCTACCCCAAATGTGCACATGAGACTCCTGCCTGCACGCTCAGAGTCTCTCCTGGGAAGACACTCGCTGCCTCCTGACTTGGTTCAGAACATGGAGTTTTTTAGGCTTTTCCTTCAGACACCACCAGGCTCAAGAAACCATGTGTGAGTGAAACAGTTACATTAGAAATGCAGCTTCTAAAATTCTCAATGAGAAAATCATCATTCCTGGGACATATTAGTATTCCCCACCAAAGTCTTGAACCTCACCCAGAGTCTAGGTTGCCAACAATTTAGAGATATTTTCAGACCACCTAAAGGTTATAGTCATACAAATATGCATGGGTATAAAAAAGATATCATTCAGTGTAGGGTGATGATTAGTTGAGCCTGCTGTGAGAGGGTATACAAATGGAGAGTGAGTGACTTTGGAAATAGTGAGAGGAAAGGATAAAGAATTAGGGCTTGAATATCATACTAATGAGCCACCCTCTCTCTATACCTAACCAATGTCACTAGAATTTCCATGACAATCATCCAGCTCATTTATTTATGCTTGTCTTTCTCTATGAGATAGTCAACAGTGTGGAGACAGGACCTCTCAAGTCATCATTTCCACTGATGTGTTCAGTAGAATAAACAAGGTAACAATTCCACAGGTAATAGTGATATTAATGTCACGGATGCAGACATTCAAAATAGTGATTTCTGGTTAAATTTAAACCAAGAGTGAATGAATGCAGTGTCTGGACATCTGAGTGTAGACTAGAACTCCATATGCCGATGTAGGATTCCTGTCTACCTTTTAAAATAAAAGCAGCCCGTAAAAATCTCCCTTATAGGAAATGTTGAATTCTGAACTCAGACAACACAAAAATAGGCAAGTGTGATGACGCTCCAGTATTTTGAATCTTAGGCATGTGAGTGTGTGTGGGAGTGGGTTGTGCATGTGGGACTCATAGGATAATCTTGGGCATCATTCTAAGAAACACTGTCGATCTCTTTTTGAGACAAGGTCTCTTAGTCTGGAGCTCACAATTTAGGCTAGACTAGTTAACCAGTAAGCTTCAGAGATCTTCCTGACTCTGCCTCTCCAGCTTTGGGGTTACAGGTATATGGCACTAGGCTTGCTTTATACAACTGAGCTGTTCCCTTCACCTCCATGTTTCATGTTTTTGTTTAATAATAAATCAGTTATAACACAATTAACATAGTACTGTTCACAGGCACTTTGGGACATGCATTAGGCATTGGGACCATTCCTAGTACTGTTGAGTGTCATTCCAATTTCCCAGACTGGACTGTTGAGTATCATAAAGAGTCAAAATATTCGCAGAAGTCATGTAAATGTGGTGCCAAATGTCAGTCACTCCATCTGTCCAGTTTCAAAAGCACCAGGCCTTTCCATAATGGAGACTCCGAGAACACCTTTAGGTACTTATGGGATATGTCTACCCTAAAGTGAGCAAAAAGTCCAGTGGGCAGCTAGAGAGAAACCCCAGTGAGAACACAGCAAAGTCCACAGGCCCTTGGCAGCAAAGATCTTCGTAAGGCCATGAGTTGTGAACTGGTTTGGGGTGATATTATTATAATGTGACATGAGTCATTTGGCTAATTTGAGTTTAAAAGTGACCAAGAGTCAGAAGAAAACAGAGGCATATGGAAAAACAACAGGTGCTTTCCTTGTAATTTACGAAGGCCACAACCTTATCAAAAGAAAAGCCAGTGTGTACAAGACAAATGGCCACCTGAGGATACTGTTTGTCTCCTCTGATGAGCTCTGGTATGTTTTCTCAAAGACAGAAAATAGGCTTTGAGATGGGAGAAAAGGATCAAGGAGTGTGTACGTGTCTGTGTGTGTGTGTGTGTGTGTGTGTGTGTGTGTGTGTGTGTGTGTGTGTCTGTGTGTGTGTATGCAGGGTGTAAGTGAGGAGCAGGGAGTCTCTCTGTGTTAACTCTGTGTTAACATGTCTTTTCTAACAGTATGTCCGTAGAGAATATCATCTTTGAAATAATTCCCACTGAAGACTGAACCAGATATCAGCTCCTCTTAAACTAAGAAACCCAAGTTTTCCAATATTCCTTCAATTGTATCAAGTAGAGTATACTGCTTCTTAATCATATTTAAACTTTTTTTATAAGTGATTAGCTCGAAACATAATTTTTTAAGAGAAGTAAGTAAAATGCAGGCAAAAAAGTAGCTTAGGACACAAGGTCAAGAAACAGAATCAGGACTCTGGATAGATGTGCCCTGGGGCATTTCTTCACCTCCTTTGCAAAGAATGTTTCTGCACAGTGTGGTCTGCTACTGGATAATTAAATAAATGAATGTGCTCGAGAAAGTGTTTTCCTATCCATAATACTGTAAAAGCAGTAGGGACTATTTTGTTATTCATTGTATAATGTGGGAGATATTAATCTTGCCCAGATTAGAAATGTGTTTCATTCAATAAAATGATTTAAATGAAACTATAAATCATTCATAATGATTTCAACTGGCTTTTGCATATCATCAGACATTAGGCAAAAAGGCAAAATTAAAATATTAAAGAATATATATGTCACCGCTGCTGTAGCTGTATGTTTTAAAGAATTCTCCAATCCACTGCCCACAAAATGTGGTGTGAAATGTAGTGACTTCTAACTGGACTCTCAAAGTAGTTACCAAATAGTATTGCTTTTATTTAAATAAATGAAAAAGTTCTGTCTGTGGAGATGGGCCAGTGGGTTGTAGTGCTTGCTGTGTAAGCTTGAGGACCTGAGTTCAATCCCCAACACCCCAGAAAATATTGACCAAGTCTCTACACACTTGTGACTCCATTGCTAAGAGAAGCAGAGACAGGAGGATTGCTGACACTCTAGTCCGCCAATCTAACCATGAAGCAGTGAACTCCAGGTTCAGTGACTAACTCTGCCTCAAGGAAATAAGAACAATAGAGGAGGTTATAGGATCCCTTCCTCTGCTTCCACCCACAAACACATGGAGCACACACATCTGCATACATCACATGGAGCACATGCACTCACACGCGCGCACACACACACAAATTTTCATACAATCTTTTAACTAGTAGGAAAACTTTTGAGTTAGCAACTGAACATCCTTAGTTTTCAAAAGTCTGAATAAATGGAATGAGGCTTGGAAAGGAGATAGTGTAGGATTGTATTTCAGGTATATTTGAAGGATATCAAGATGGTCTCAACCATTCACCAGGTTTGGATACCAAGAGAGCCCAACCATCCTCCGCCAGTCTTTATCCAAACTGTTTCTCTTCTAAGTTTTCATTCTTAGGAAGTCATGATTTTCTATTAATCTTCTACTCCATCCCGTCTGTAAATCTCAATGAAGCCTAAGTATTATAACTCTTTCATGAGAGCTACAAAAACCCAATGAATCATTTGATAAGGAGTGACAACTCGCCTCTACCCTGCATTAATGTCTTTGGGAATTCTGTCTCCAGGTCTTTGTGGTGAAAAATAATGAACTCAGGTGGGTCCTAGGGGCACAAGCACCCATCCTGCAGCCTGACTCTCACCACTAAGTGCGGACACAGGAAGGGAAGATGTCATTCGGTGCTGACATCCTTGATCCCTGATCCAACCTGCTCACCTGGAAGCTAAGGAAACCTCAGCTCAGAAGGGCAATGGTTTGGCTTAAGATCTGTAGCCAACGCACGGGTAACAAGGAATGAAAAGCCAAGAGTATCCATTTCTTCAAGCTGCCAGGACAGCGTTCCCCTGCCTCTAATACTTTCCTTTACATCACAAGTAGATTTCATTTTGTCAATCATGTTTTACTGTAAATACAGAACTGGAAACATAGAACCTCTGAGATTTACATGACAATCTCTTTATTAGTTGAAGAAAGAAGATGATGACACCCACAAACACAATAAAGACAGACATAAAAATATAATTCCTATAGAGCCACATTCCCTGAACTAATAAAGTAGTAGTAGTAGTAGTAGTAGTAGTAGTAGTAGTAGTAGTAGTGTGTGCAAGTTAAGTAAATACAGGGAAACATCTTTATGGCATTTCTCAGACAAGTGGTCTGTGCGATAAGACAGAAAATAAGTAAGAAATATCACATGCCTTTGCTGAGTCACCAAAGATGAAACAGTGGTGGCTCCTGTATGAGCAAAAGGATGTGAGGGCCATGTCTGTTTCACAGCAGTGGCTCATTATTGATGCACTCATAGGGCTCTCACATCTCACTTCTTGTCATGCTTACACATATTAGCTGATTTTGTAAGGTGGACTCTCAAGCCCCATCAATGAGAGTCAATTGACCTGTCCTATTTATCCAGTGGTGGGAATACCCTTGTCAATCAAAAACCTGATGTAGAGACTTTCTAAGTGGTCCTTATTTATCCTGGCTAAGAAAACCAAAAGTCCCCAGTTTCCAACTAAAGCCTTATTGGCCTCCAAGAACTACTCCTAAGACTTACTGGAAAAGAAACTGGCCCCTGTAGAGATGATTTATGCATTATCCTCTTGTTCCCTGATCTGCACCAATGTAGAGCAAAAAGTCTCACAGAAGAGGCCCCTTGGGCTCTCTCCAGAGCAGAGAGAGCATGTGGCATGCCTACACAACAAATGGTAGTGAGTCTCCTCACTTTAGTACCTGAAGACAGTCTTTATAAGGACAAAATATGGATTAACTGGAAAGAAAGCAGTTTTCACATGCAATATACCACATAAAATTTTTAGCACTAAAGCATAAACAGCAGATGCAGCAGTTTGCCCAGGACAAGTATTGTTAATTTGACAATATTGTTAATATGACAGGTGAAGAATAAATGACTAATAATGTTCTTATGTGGATAGATAGATCAGAAAAGATTTGACCGTTCTTGTGCATTATGGGTTTGAATTCAAGTTCAGTCCCTGACTGGCTCTGTGAGTAAGGGGACGTTGTTCAAGGTCCATGACACTCTTTGCTTCTGTAATACTTACCGTGCTAGGTTGCTGTGAATCACAGGTATGCAATGCAGAGTTTCTAAATATCCCTTTAGACATAATTTTTATGTAAAAAGATTAATACTAATTGTAAATATTTATGGAGCGCAATGTGATATTATGTATAATACGTGAATAAAATGGATAATGATAAGTATAGGATAAGTGGTATATTCATCATCTCAAACATTTATCATTTCTTTTAGTTGGGGATATCCAAAATCCTCTCTAATCACTATTTTGAAATGCACAGTTAATGTTTCTAAACATAACTCCCCTACAGTGTGGTAGGGCATACAAAATTACTCCTTCTGTCATTCTGCATTCCTATACCCACTAACTATCCTCTCTTCCCCACTCCCTCCAGCCACTATCCTTCCTAGGATAACTAATCTTCTATAGTTCTATGAGAGTCATTTCTTTAGCTTTTCCATGTGTGTGAATCATGCAGCATTTAACTCTCAGAGCCTGATGTATTTCACTTACCATAAGATCCTCTAGCTCCATCCACATCCCCACAAATGATAGGATTTAATCCCCTTGATAGCTGAATAATATTCCTGTGTGGATCACACTCTCTTTCATTATGTAGCACTATGGTATGTCTGTCCAGGTTCTCCTGACAGGGAATGGTCCATACTGGTTTCATCTCCACCCCACCCCATGCCTTGTGTTTTATTGCTCCATGTCTCCATCCCTTAGGTATCATGCTCTCTGTTTTGATCTAATACTGTTCAGAATTCAGCTTTTAGAGTAGATAGTGCTTGGCTTCAATGATACACTACATTTCCATCTAATTTCAAATTTTTAGCCACAGGCATCTTTTCAAACAAGATCTTAGTGATGCAAAACAGATAAATCTTCTGCTGGGCGTCTTACTCCTCCAAGACTATTAAACAGCCAGAGTGCATAGCACATTTTGCAGTGTGGCTAGGGTCCCTGGTCACGGTGGCAGTGACCTTCATTGTGCATGTGGCGGTTACATTAGTGGCCATCAGAGCAGTGGGTGGGGGCCACTCCTGGCATTCTGCAGAGTAAAGTGCACTCCTTCTATGATGCCCCAGTGCCATTAGTGCCCTCACTGAGAGAGCTCAGAGCTCTCCTCTTCTCTTCATTCTTGCCTATCTGTGTGTGAGGTAAACAAGTCACTGTTGCAATGCCTGATACACAGTGTTGTCCACCCTGCTGTGACTTAACATGACAGGTTGTGACGCTCACTGGGTTAGCAGGAAACAAACGGCCATCTCCTAGGTCAAAGGCTATGGAAGACTATAGCCGTTTCAAAAGTCTGGAAACCATAGCAAGGCCAAGCAGAATTCCAAGGCTGACAGAAATCATATTATCATTTCCAAGGTCACCCCAACAATACGGAGGGCCTGAGTCGTTTCTCTCCAGGCCCACAAACTGCCTTGCAAGCAAATGATACTAATATCCACGTCATCCACAGATGCCCCACTGAGTCCTGTAGAAAATTCAAACTCAAATATAAACATGGTCTCTGGTAATAGGAAGCCTACAACCTGGGTGAGTCATAGAACCGGGAAGCCCAAATCCCAACAGAAACCCAGCTTTGTGCCTCCTTCCTGCAAAGCTGCGGAGATCAGTGAGAACAGATATCCTTCAGTGTACTTCAGGAGGAAGGTGGAACCTTTCCTGCTACAGTAAAGGCCAGATTAGTCAAAAATCTTATTTTCTGCCAAAGGCTTTGTAGGCTATTGAGTCTCTTATAATAACTCATTTCTATCATTGACTGGAGCCATAATGTGAGAGCATTATTCATAGACAATATGTAAATTAACCAGAATGGCTATGTGCCAATAAAACTTTATTTATAATGACAACTAGTGGACTACCTAATTTCTGGAAATGAATACATGTTAGTCTGATGTGAAAGTGGACTGAAATCTACCTTTTCAATCTCTCTGGCCTTTTCAATAAGTAGTAGGCATGAAGGACGGAGTTCCACCTATGTAAATCAGTGGTGGCAAGAATGGGAAGTCATGTTCTAGGGAGAGACAAATTAGTGTGGCTAGAAAGGCATGTACAGTTTGAGTAGACAGTTGTGGGACACATGGATTTGAGTTCACTGGAAGCAATCACAGACTACAGCACTTAGACTTGAACCCATGGGCAATGACGTCACTGTAGTTAGAAAAGATAGGTGTCTCTAGTTGACTAAGAATTTTGATATCTTTCTTATCTAAAATCTAGTAGAGGCAAATAAGTTTTTCTCTGTGGCAGACATGGAGCTGTGCTACCCAGACTCTTCAAGGAAGACCTTGATGTCCATACCCCAAGCTGGCTTCTATAACCTGTTCCTTCAAGGTTGGCCTCTTCTTCAGAGAGATGTCTCACCTAAGATCAAGGGCTTACCACAATTGAAGACCAGAAAGGTTGAGTGAGGCAGGAGTGCAAAGGCCAACATGGACTGTTTAGAAACAGACACTCTGATGGGTAATATTTGTTCAAAGGATCATGCCAGATGGTCCAAGGCATTGCAGAACCTGTGTTATCATTTACTTTGAGTTTTCTGGGGTTGTTTTGCTTTTTTATTTTTATTTACTTTTTAAAAGATGAGGTCTCATGTAACTCAGGCTGACCTCAAACTCACTATGTATGTGCATACCCAAAACTATGTCTCAGTATTACTGCCAGAAAGCTCAACCTAGAACAATATTATTTCATGAAAAAAATTGGCTGGAATAATATGACATGCCCCGAATATTAAAAGCATTTTTCAAAAAGATTGCTTGTGAACTTTTATAGTAGCGCATCACGTGTGAAGTCTTCAAAGTGTGTTCATTTACATAATGGAAGATGTGTGTTTGAGGAAAACAAGTAAGATGAAAACAAAAGCCAGAGCAAAACTAAAGATGCATACATAATACAATGTGAGGATTACCAGAAGTATGTCAATATTTTCCTGAAGTATCAAAAGTATGTGTTAAAATAAATAGAAAATAATGCATGAATAATAATAAATGTTGACTTGCTGAGCATTCGTACTACAAAGAGGACATAAGCAGTCCAGTTGAGAAGTCCTGCTCTGATCTGTATTTAGAACAAATTCACTGTGTTCCCAGTTGTGAACAGATTCAGACTCTGAGCTTCCTGCTGAACCTCATCAGCTAGAGGCGGGGTGAGAGATGCTCTCCTTATTCTACAGTATATCCAGATCAAACCAATGCAACACACATTATTTTCTCTTTAACAAGATAGTTTCTACCAAATTTTTATTCTCGACCCACACATATGTATTAACCAGCATTGACAAGATTGGGATTTCCATGGCTCCAAGGGTCTGAGTTGACCCTTATCCCTCCTAAAGAGATCAAGGGGTGAAGTGAAGGAGAGAAGGGAGAAACAGAGTGTGGAAAATGAGCTGTCCTGACTGTTCCCAAGTCAGCCTCACCAGAGTCTGTGACCTCTAGTAAGTCATATCCTCCTTCTAAGTGTCTGTTTTTCATCTGTGAAATTGTGGGTTGACCCAGATGACCCTTCCATTGTGGTGGTTCTGAGATCCAAAAACAATGATAGGAGTCAAAGAGGAAGGAAATCTTCCATATCCAATCAGGAATAATTCTTGCAGTGTACTCGTTAGCAGCTTGGAAGCTCACTCTGGCACAGCCCATCACAAGCACCTGAAACCCCAGCCAAGGCATATACTCAAGTGTGGACCACACAGCTGATCTCACACTTCAGCCTCCCAGTGTCCTCTGAGGGAGTGAACAAGGTAGAAAACATACAAGACTTCCTGCCACAGTTCAACATCATTACTGAGCCCCTTTGGAAACAAAATGAAAACCCTTTACCTTGACAGTGAAAGGAAGGTGGCACAATGAGTTATATCAACAGACTGTAAAGGCACATACTCATGCCTGCCTTCAAAGGTCACTTTGGAAAGAGGTCATATGTGTAGATAACTTAGGAAGGACTCAACACACCAGCAGCTGCTAAAACTCTGCTCACACAAACTCGTGTTCACATGGGCATCTTGAGTATTTCCTGTTCTCTCTCACTAGCAGTCGCCTCTTTAACCTTCTCAGCCAAATCAATAGGTCTAGAATGCAAATTATGAAGCTAGGGAGATTTCTAAGCGTGTACTCAGAACATAAAACAAAACTGTCTTATCTTTCTTCCTTTTGCCTCAGCTTATTGGGAAAATAATGAATCTTCAGTAAACTTGTCTGGCTTCAGATGATATTTCCAAGCATGTTGTCATGCTTCTAAATGTACTGATAAATTATGTGGACCCGTTCTTGACATCATTGAGGACTCGCTCTAGGCCATTCTCTTTCCATGGGGATCTGAAATGAGCTAGCTACACATGCATACTACAGTTATTTCTCATGAAAATGGAACAGTTGGGGTAGGTTGCAGCTTTTCCCTCCCATAGGAAAGCTATATTCATTCCACGTGGACAAAGGCAGTTGGGTGGGGTGGCATGCAGGTCTTACATGCTTTGTACATGTTTGAATCATTCTACATGGAAAAGGACAGTTGAGATGTGGTGAGCTAAAGATCTTATTAGTGAGATGTTTGAAGACTCCTGAAGAATCATGCAGTAGTAAGACCTGGAGGAAAATTCAGAGAATCAAAAATTTAGTCTGCTGTTCATTTTCATTTATAGTCACTGGGACACAGACAAGATTAAATATCGTTAAGACCAGAGCTTTGTTGTGGTGCTATGTGCACTAAAATGTCACGGGGTAAATTACAAGTTGATGTGTTTTTCATGAAATATAAGTTAGGAAAATATTCATGCATATTTCATACAACATTGGGCCATATCTATATATCTCCTTTCTACCTCATCTTAATGCTCAAGGTAAATAGAACAGGACAGAAGATAGAAGCATACCCTAAGATGCCCCATGGTGCCATGGGAAAAACCTGGGCTTTGGATCATTTATGATATAGATTTAAATGAATAAGTATATACATTGTATGAGCAAATCTTGTGAAGGTATCCCCATTTCCCTCCTCTCTGTCCCCTACCCACTGGGGTCCTTCCTCGGTGCACATTCAGGATCTGTCCATAGGTTAAGCAGATATGAATTGCACCAGAGGGAGACAGTTTTTCTTTCTCTTTTTTTCCTTCCCCCTCATGTATTGTTGCTGAGGGGGGCAATGTCTCTGGATATTCTCTCCCACCATGGCTCTTACATTCTCTCTGGTCCCTCTTCCACTCAGTTCCCTGAGTCATAGCAGTGAGTTTTGAGTCAGCTTTGTTGCTGAGATCTTAAGCATCTCTGGACCTTTGCCCTGGGTTGTGTTGGGTATCGTTGGTATCTGTCTCCATTGACCTTTAATGGGTTATCAGACTTGCTGTGGTGATTGGTCTCCTGTCTTTGTCTTGTCACTTTCTAGTAGGTTTCATTTGGGCCCTGTGTGAAGGTTAGGTGTGGTTTGTCTCCTGCCAGGATGTCAGCCATCATCCAATGTCTTGTTGGTGGAACTGAGTTATCCCAGGCTCTCTCACTGCCTTCTGAAAAATACAAACAATCTCCAATGGAGAGTGAGATCAATATAGGTTAAATGAGACAGCATTGCTATTTTGGCTAGCTTATAATGGTGTAGCCTCCCTGTAGCTCTCTGATGTAGCTTCTAGATGACCCCTTCTGAGCTTTGACTTCAGTATTGCTGGGATGTCTAAGGACAGAAGTTTTCAGCTGCTTGATGTTTTTCAAGAAATTTGAAAAAATAATGCTTTGAAAATCTTTAGACCATTCCATCCCAAAAGGTGGAATTTGTTTTCATGATTTCAGTTCGTTCTACAAGAGGGCTGTGGAATGTGGAATGTGTCTGGAAGATCTTCAATTTCATCATCACCATTTCTCCGGGTTTTTTTTTTTTTTAAATGTGTCTAAAAGAGTATCAGGGGTTTTCTGTCTAGTAATTCATTTGATTTTACCATGAACTCCACAAGGGGGAGGGGTGATGTTAACTTTGTTCCATACATGGGGAAACTGATACATGCAAAGGCTCATGCCCCCATGATAACCTTAGGATGTAACCGGTGTGCCATTGAGATTAGGGAGCCAGGTTTCCAAGTTCATCTGCCCCCACCCCGTGACCAGCCAGTCTCACCCAGATCTCCAAGTTTGTGACTGATAAATTATGTCCACTGGACTCAAGTATTCTGCTACAAATGAAAACATCCATCACTCACTTGTCTATAAGAGGATCAGAGGGAGTCAAGAGATACTGAGAAAACTATGACACTTTTAAACAGATAATGAAATTATGACACTAATAAATTTATTGAGAGATCTAAGAATTTAAAAAAAAATAATGTGTGCATTTGAAAACCCCAGTCTTGAAGGGGAGTCTTCAGTAACTGTCAGGGAATGAAGTAATCCTTCTACTGTGTTTTCCAACACCACAGTCAGCCAGCCCGCTTGGGAATGTGTTAACATTACTGACAGGCTCAATGTACTTATGGAAAGACAAACACTAAAAATGAGATGGAGGAAAAGAGGAAGGGTTCTTTTAAAAGCACATATCATTAGGCAAACAGTTTTCTGATGTTTGTTTCTGAAACAAACAAACAAAAAAATGCCTGTGGGGAAAGAATTATGTCTCAGGAACCAGCAACTTCAGAGTCAAGACCAGATCATTAAAACCCTCAACAGGCATCAAACACTTCCCTCCAGTGATGGAGATGGAGCGTTTGGAGGCGACGTCCTGGTGAAGATTTTGTTTCCTCTGATCAGTCTTAGCCCTGGGAGAGAGACCACAGAATCAAAAGGACACATTTGTACACTGATGTCTTGAGACACCGTAGTGCTGGTTTTCCTTTCTTCATGATTAAATGAATGTGTGACAAAAGGAAGTTTTCACTACTGTTAAAGTTTTTGATGACTTCCATGAGGAGCTTATCCCTGAGTGAAGGAAGGAAACCCGATGCCTAGTTGTTAATCCAGTGGCAATAACTCTTCCTCCTATTACTCCTCTCCTGCTCCTCCTCCTTCTCTTCTTCCTTCACCTGCCCATTTTCTTCCTCTTTCTTCTATATCAAAACAGAGTCTCACGATGTAGCTCATGCTGGCCTCAAATTCATGATCCTCGGGCCTCAGCTTCCTGAATGCTGGAATGACAGGTGGGCACCATCATACCCAGCTTGATAATTTTTTAAAAATATTTCACTATAAACTTAAATTTTTTGTTCAAAATATAATACCTCTCCTGTGTGGGACACTAAGGGGAAGAAGGTTATAGCTTCCTTTCTCATGGTTAATACCAGGTTAAAAAAAACTATTCTCATAGATCTTTTATTTATATACTTACCTCCATTCGTTCCTTCATTTAATCATCCAATAAATATTTATAGCATATACACCACTTGCCAGGGAACCTTCTGGCTAATGAGAATACAAAGATGAATAAGATTTGTGCCTTTGATCTGTGCCTTCAGCAAGCTCACATTCTATCTAGTGTGATTAATGAGCTTTGAACAGGGGAATGTACAAGATATGGTGGAAGCTGGCAAAGAAGATAGCTCTATGTAGCTCTATGTGGGAGGACAAAAAGGGCTTAGAAAAAAGTGAGGCTTCAACTGAGACCTGAGAAAGGGAGAGGGGTGGTTTAAGAAGACAGTGAGTTGAGAGAAAATACCTAATCAAAGGTCTGCATGATCAGTGCGCATTTGGTCCAAAAACAGAATTTCTTGATTAAGATGATAGAATCGAGCTGGAGAGATAGATCAGTTGATAAAGTGCTTGCCTTGCTAGTCCAATTCCTAGAATCCATGTTTTTATTATTTTAAGCCAAATATAGTAGACCATGCTTATAATGCCAGCACTGGAGAAGTGGAGACAAGAGGGTCCCTAGACCTCACTGGCCATCTAGTGTAGCATACTTGGTGAGCTCCAGGCCAATAAGACACCCTGCCTCAAAAGGAGGAGAGGGGAAGAAGGAAGAAGAGGAGGAAGAGAAGGAGAAGGCAGCTAGCCCCTGAGGGAAATAACATTCCAGGTTGTTCTCTCTGTGTATGTACACATGTTCATGTGAGACACACACACACACACACACACACACACACACACACACAGAGAGAGAGAGAGAGAGAGAGAGAGAGAGAGAGAGAGATACATTAGTAAAGTTAGAGAGATGAAATAGCCTGCAAACTAGTACTTTCCAGTACATATTTGATAGTGTGAAGATGGCGGCAGATACAACATTTACTTTTCAGATAACTCTACTCTTAATTCATCCCTATAGCTCTGAGCAGAAACAACCAACCCATCCATCTTCCCCTTGGAGAAAGCAACCTGAGTAGGTGTAATCTGAAAATATGCACAGTGCTTCATCAGGGACAGAATCCTGAGCAGAGAAGCCCAGCTAAGGACCCACGTGTGGCCTCCCCAGCTTTGCTCTAGAGCACCTGTCACTCCAGGCTTCCCTGCATCAGATTCCCGCTGGACCTGTGGTGCTGGCTCTTTTAAAGCTGCCTTGCTGCTGCATGGCTGGCTGACTCCCAGGCAATCTGATGACTCCCAAGAATCTGCCTTCTGCTTCCTCACACATCTTGGGGTCTCCTCTACTCCATTGTGTTCTACTGTTTACTTGACCAGTTCAAAGATCAAATGGGAAATACACCCCTTAGACATATCCAGGAAGGATTAACTTAAGAAGGAAATCTCTCCCAGCAGTGGTGGAACTACATATAAAGCTCAGAGATGAGAAGATCCTTTTGTCTGGCTGCTGCTGCTACTCACTGGTGCATGCATCTGCCCTGTGGCTGCTCTCCCTCATAGATGTTGGAAACCAGCTTCATTAGCCTTCCAATGTGGAATGAAGACCAGCAGCTCTCTAGGAATATTCTAGGCCTTCAGTTCCAGATTGGGGCTGCAGAGGCATCCAGCCTCATGGACTGAAAATCTATGGGGTTTCTGACTCTCCAGGCTGCAGACAGCCATTGTTGGACTGCCTAGCATGTGTTTTTTTTATTCTGTAAACTAATATAATAAATCCACTTAAAAATTTATTCATTCTGTTGGTTTTGTTGCTCTAGAGAACTCTAACACACCTTGCCACAAGTATGGGCTCATCTGACCCTCTCCCCACCTTGTGTGTGGTTTTCCTCCTAGTTAGATACATCTTTGGATGTGTGTGGGTGCACATATGTGTTTAGGTACATGTGTGGATGCATGGATGTGGAAGCCAGAAAGTAGTCGTGGATGTTGTCTCTCAAGCATTGTCCACCTTTGTTGAGACAAGGTCAGTCAGTAGCCTGGAACTCACCAAGTAGGCTAGATTGGCTGGCCAGTGAGCCCCAAGAATCCACGTGTCTCTGTCTCTAGCACTGGGATTACAAGTACATGTTATCCTGTATGTCATTTTATTACATGAGTTGTATGGATTGAACCGAGGCGTGCATGCTTGCCTTGCAAGCTTTCTATCAGCTGAGCCCCATTCCAGCCCCTAGACACTTTTTTTAAAAGTTAATTAATATTTAACATATTGTTTGTTGGTTATAGTCCCATCTCTTCCCCCCCCCCCTCCAGCCCCATTCCACTAAGGGCTCTCTCCTCGGTGGGGTTATCAGAATTTACTGTGCGGTCATGACAGCACTAGTCAGTTTCTGAGGAAGGGACAATGCCTCAGGATGCTCTATTCTACCCTGTTCCTCTTACAATCTTTCTACTCCCCTTCCACAACGTTCCCTGAGCCTTGGATGCCACGTTATAAGTCTCCTTTCATGTTGGGCTTTCAGCAGCCTCTGATTTTCTACTTTGTGAGTGTTGAGTCTCCTCAGCTTCTACTGCTATATCACTGGAGAAGGTTTCAGGCTAGCAGTGATATCAGCACTCCTAACAAGGAGGGCAAAGTAAAATCCCTTTGAAGTTACTCAATAAACCTACATAGAAAGCCCAAATTGCTTAGATGATGTCACATCCATCTGTAATATGAGGGAGCCTGCAAACATGCAGAAAGGAAGTAATGAGGTAGCTTGCAACCTGGTTTTCAAAAGTGTGGTCCGGTTTATTTATATGCTTTCCATTTTGTGAAATTTTACCCATTTCCACCATGGAGGAATCATAGAAGCCTTGATTAAACCCAAAAAGCAAATCATTTTTCTATCTCCTTTACAGCATTGGGCATAGATTATGTGATTTTTAAATGAAAGTTAAGTATATTAAATCTGTCATGTGGCCTGTTGTGTTCATATTAAAAACATGAAAGTGAGCAGAGGCAACTTCAAAAATTTATTGCTTTTTAATTTTTTTGTGTGTGGCAGGTTGAATGTGTGTGGGTTCATATGTTTGAGTGTGACTGAGGGTGTACACATGCCATGGCACACGTGTGGAGGTCAGAAGACACCTTTTGGGACCATCTTTGCCTTCTACCCCCTGAGCAGTTAGGGTGTCCTTTGTTCTTGCTGTGTGGTTCACTGCTGGGCTCACCTTGAGCTTCTGAACTTCTGAAATTCTACTGTCTCTCTGTCTCCCAGCACGCTGGGATTGCAGAAGCCTGCAGGGCTTTCTATGTGCGTCTGGGGATGGAACTTGGGTACTCAGTCTTAAGCGGCAAGTGCTTTATCCACTGAGTCATTTCCCCAGTCCCAAGAGTTTCTTTACATTGCTTTACATTTTATCAGTTTCTCTAAAATGCCTTATTATTCGGTTCCCAAATGCTCTCATGAGGTGGCTGTGTGATGTTGAGTGTTACCATATTCCAGATGGGAAGGGTGTACACATGATTTTTCCAATGTGGCATTCAAAACCCTCATCATGCCATGTTCAAAAGTGGTAACTGTCATACTGAAATCCACATCCTCCAACTCTAAATCCAGTGTCTTTGCTGCTAAGCTCGTCTCCAAGTTAAGTATTGCTAGAAGGTTCTTATTAGAATATTCCCCAGTGCTGCTAGCCGGCATTCTTCTGGGACTGCTAGTGTGAATCAGAGGGTTTGATGGATGGCAGCTGATCAGCCAGGCTACATGTTTTTACAAAACAGCCTCTAGTTCCTAAGCACCTGCTAATTAAACTAATAAATAAGATTATGGAATTTAAAAAAATCAACTTCCCCACTTAGTAAGAGAAACAAACAAGTGTACATTACAGGAAATTATAAAATATTTTATTAATTTATTAGCATGTAGCTATAAAATACTTTATTAATAATTATAAAATATTAAGTGTAATTATACAATACTGGGGGAAGGCTGGCAAGAATTCTCTAGAAGTACAGAACTTGAAACAAGTTCTGAGAGTAAAGGAGTGTGACATTCATTTTCCTATGGTACATTTTACAGATTCAAATCAACTGAGCAACTCAGCAGAGATTATATATTATTAAAATGTATGACATGGGTTGTATTACTAAAATTATAATTATTTAGTTATAATTGAAATATTATTAAAATGTTGCAAGTTGAACAGAACCAGAAAGAAATTCAAAATAAATAAATGACGGCAAGCCATAGTAGCTATTTCTCATTCTCCTTGGAGGAGAATCAGAGCATATGTATGTTTTGGGGACCATCAGCAGTTAGAGAACCAATAACAGCTGCGGGAGACACCAAGTCACATGTCCAGGAGGACAGGAAAGTCTGCGAAGCTGGACTATAAAAGCCAGCAGATGGCAGGAGGACAACTGGGAGCCTTGGAAAGGAAGTAGAGCACCTATGAAGCAGCTGTAAAACGATGCTCACCCTTCTGAATCCCCTGGGAAAACTTTCTCCCCAGCCTCAAGGATCACAAGAGCCCTGTCAACAAGCAAGGTCCCATGAGTGAGTTGAAGGTCAAGGAAAGCACCCCAGCAAGACACTAAGTGATCTGCATGAAACACTATACACCAGGGTAAGACCTCTTCCAGGTCACTCACTAGAGGCCACTGAAGACTTCTGGGTCAATACAGCATCTGTTTCCTACCCCTCCCCATCTCACCCCTTGTTGTGAGAACACAATGTCAAGAACAAGGCAATGAAAAAATAACCTAGCAGACAGATGGCATTGACAGTTCATGAAGCAGAGCACAAATAAAATCCATTGAGAGCTTCATGTAGCGTGTGTGCACGTGGGTCATCAAAAACAAAAAGAGGATTCATGCGTTTACAGGGAGACAGGTGTTATCATGAGTGAGTCTCTCAGTAGGAGCTCATCACCATATTTGTTACTGGGGAGAGCAGCAGAGGCCCAGAGTGTTCATGAATTCTTCGTCTGTCTCTTCATGTATGACTCAGTTAATATTTGCTGCGCATGTTTTATATGCCAGACACAGTTCTGTATATTAGATGGATACAGGGAAATGGGACCCATGTGATTGTGCCCAAGCACCATTTCCTATGGGCAATGTCAGGGAAATGTATATCTGGGAGGCTAAGCCAAAGCTGGAGACTGAGACATTCCACAACTGAAAAGAGTCTGCATTCTTTTCATTTGCAGACATGGAAGGAAGGCAAAGATGTGACAAAAAAGCACAGATCACAAAACACCATCAAATTATGGGGAGGGGTTCTGTAGTGCATATTCACTGCAGCAGTATCTATTCACAATAGTCAAGAGATGAAAAACTACAGAAAAGAGTCTGTGAACTTATGAATGGATAACGAAAATGCAGTATCTATTTTTACACAGTAGAATACTATTTAATCATATGGATTATTTCCTGTCAATCACAGCAGCATGAACAGAACTAGAAGTCATTATGTTAAGTAAAATAAGCCAGGCACAGAGACAATTAGCCCAGGATAAGGAGTCTTTGTGAAACTCAAGAATGCTGATCTCAGAAATTCAGAGTGGAATGGTGACCAGCCCAGCTGGGAGAGGGAAAAAGGAGAAAGTGAATGAATGTACTCGCTGGGTTAGAGTTAAGAATAGAAGATGTGATTCTGTGAAGAAAAGGAAAATTAACGAAGTGAGCAGAGGCCACATGAGGAAGGTGTTATTTGCCCAAAGGTTTGAATATTGGGAATATAGTAACAGGGACTAATGGAGAGGTGTAAGCCAAAACCCCAACTCATTTTAATTAAAACTAATTCAGAATTTCACACTTAGAATATTCATTGTCGAATCTTGGTAAATAGTCTTCATTTTCAAGTCATTTCCTTCTTTCTTGGTTACATAAAATTTTATAAGAAGTAGGTGTCAACTTTTACCACGTGCCTTTTAATATCCTTCATCAAGATCACACAGATTTTTTTCATTTTTAAACGTTTTTATTGGCTTAAAATTATATAAACAGAACAATATGCTCAGTATCATCCAAAACACAAATTTAAAGACTTTTACAAACCTAATAACTGTGGAAAATTTGAATTCACTCACTATGATTCAGGGAAATTTGCGGAAGAGGGGGTGGAAAGAATGTAAGAGTCATGGGGGGGAGAATAACTAATGCATAAAAGGGAATGTCATCAAAGATCAGACAGATTTTATCCTTGAATTTGTTGAGTTTATGTTCATAGATTGATAGATGCTATGTTTCATGAATAAATCCTTCTTGGTCACAATTATGCTACTATCTTGATGTACTGTTATGTTTTGTTCCAAATATTGTACTGCTAGTCTTCAAAACCCTAATTTTCAGTGAAGCTGAGCAACAGCTTTCTTCTCTCCTTTACAACCTTTTTTCCAGAGGTAAGTTTATCTGGTTTGATACTAAAGTTATTCTCACTTCATAAAAACCAAATTGTGTTACTAGTTTTTATTAGCTGGAATCGAAATAGATTTAGTCTTCAGTTCTTTCAGCTTTAGATAAAATTCATCTCTACACACATGTGATTCTGGGCTTCACACATCTAGGTATCTTGTTACTGCCTTGATCTCCTCTATGGCAAATGTTTTTGAAAATTTTTGTTTACTTATATGGTCAGTTTCAGTAATTTATATTTTGTTGGAAAATTGTTCATTTCATCTACAGTTCAAATTTTTTTTCTGTGTGTGTATGTGCGTATGGCACAGTGTGTTCATGTGTGCACTTGGAGGCCAAAGGACACCTCAGGTGCCATGTTCAAGCATGCTGTCCAGTTCCTTTGCATTGGCCTAGATATTACCAATTAGGCTACATTGGCTGACCAGCAATCCCCAAGGATCCTTGTGTCTCTACCCTCCCCCCACAGTGCTGAGATTACAGGCAAACATTACCACACCCAGTTTATTAACATGGCTTCTTGGGATTGAACTCAGGTCCTCATGCTTGGGAGATAAGCATTTTTCTGACTGAACCATCTCCCCAGCCCTAGATTTTTTTCCTTCATCACACACATTTATTTCAGATTGGAGTAAATTTAGAGGATTCAGGAGTGGGATTAAGGAAAGTAGACTGTACCTTAATTAAAGGAAATGAGACATTAGAGAGATCTCCAGCCATTAGTGTGGAGAGACCACGTGGGAGAGATTTTAGCAAAACCTGTGCTGCTCAGCTAAATGAGCAGAAGAAAGAAAGATATCAGAGGGCTCCAATCATGACAAGAAAGGACCCCAGCCCATCACCATAGCCATTAGGCAGTGGTGAGGGGGGGCCTTACCTAAAAGGCCTGGAGATTCAGAGGTCCTTCTGCTGGGCCATGTGAGGAAGAGCCCAGCTTTTCATTTTCATAGTTATTGTAATCTTCCACCAAATGTGTTAATCCTGGGGGTAATAAAGCCAACCTTGGAAAGCAGGACACTCCTTCAGCATTCAGATCCCCCACTTTCAAAAGAGTCAGCATTCTTTCTGTGGCCCTAATACAGAACAGCTGGCCCAATCTCAAAGAAATGCAGTTGAGTGGGCTCTACTCCCAACCTGAAACTTTCATTTCTTTCTGTGCCATATCCATGTGCTCATACCAACCCGTTTCTTCTAAACTCAAATGTATTAAAGATCTGTCTTATGACACTGGTCGAATGCAACAAGCCTTTCACAAAAACTGCTTCTAGCCCAGTCCAGGCTCATAAGCCAAGCCTGCATATAGTTCTTTCTGCATTCAGATCTTTCAACTCTCAACAGAATGGTCCATCAAGCTGTACTTCCAGTACTGAAATGTGTCCCTCAGTCCAAGGTTTCGAATCTTCCACATTCCTCATGCAAATCAGTTCCCAGGACCAAAAGCCACATAGGTTTCTAGCAGCAATGACCCCACTCTACTGATACCAATTTTCTTCTGTAGTTGCCTTCTTGATTCTGGGATAAAGCACCCAACCAGAAGCATCTATGGGAGGAAATGATCTTGATTTGGGCTTAGAGACTCAAGGGAAAGCTTCATAATACCAGAGGAAAGCATGACAGGAAGAGAGACTGGACATCACTCTGCCACATTAGGTAGAAAAAGCAACAGGAGAATGAGCTGAACTGTGGCAAGGCATAGTTGGTGACAACAGTCCTAAGCCTGTCCCCCAGAAAGTACCTACTCCAGCCACCTCCCAAACTGCCATTAGCTGGGAACCAAGCATTCAAAACATGAGTTTATGCAGGACATCTGATTCAAACCACTGAAATATATAATTACAAAGCCACTCATGATGGCACTGGCCTGTAACCCCAGCACTACTGAGGCAGGAAGATTGCACCAAGTTCTAGGTCTGGGTGACAGAGTGCAATCATGTCTCAAAAAACAAATTGTAAAGTTCTTCTTGGTTAGGAAAGTTCAACATTCCATCATCATCATTATTGTAATCATTTTGTAATTGTGCTTCTTTCATTTGTAAGACCTCTTGTAGACCGCCACATGTGAGATATTATTCTTTTATTACTCCTCTTGCATTTTGTCTATTCGAGCTGTCACATTCTGAGTTGCCACTTACTCAAAATAGTATCTATCATACCTATCATAATTTTTTGTAAGTTCTTAAGTTTCTCATGGGTTTTGCTTTGTGCATTTAGCCCATTGTTTTTTTTTTCAAAAGTAAATAAAAGCACCAAAGCCCACCAGTGTTGTAGCTTCTGTTCTGCTTGGACTGATTTGGCGTCACCCTTCACTTGCTGTCCTTTCACTTTTACTAATTTTATAGATAGCTCACACATCACTGAACTGGTTTTATCCCAGTCTGACACTCTCAATTTTTAAGGGAAATAATAATAAATAATGGAATAGCTATTATATTTTATTGTGATTTTATTATGATTTTAAAGTCAAAAATATGTGTCCTTTCTACTTATAGAAATTTTTTATTTCTTATTTATTCTTTATTTGTCCATTTTATGCTGATTTGATTCTGCCGATATCTGTGCAGTGCATGTTTCTTTCCTCTCCTTCTTGTTCACCTTCTTGTTCACTTGGGAGTTTCCTGTACCATTCTATTCTAGTAATGATTAGCTTCTTCTTCACCAGACTCACTATTTTTGAATATAAAATCTAAATATTTTCCCATAGCACATGACATCTGCCCAACCAAGGTGCTGGATATCTCCTCAAGGTGCACCACTCCATTCCTCCCTATGCTCCTGAGTGCTCCTCAGGCCACATCCTGGAGTCCTTTGAGATGTTGTCACTTAATACCCTTCTAAGTCTGACTGTGGTAGTTGTTGAGTCCACGGAAGACCTTCTGTTCCAGGCTTTTATCAGAACTCCTTTTCCAGTAAGATAGTTCTTATTCCACAGGCCTTACAGAGGTTTGGTCCACATTGTGTCATTTGGCCTTTCCCTAGGCAGTGTTCAATGTGAGCAGGTGAAGAGTCATTGATCACTTCTCTATATCCACCTGCATGGGTTGGTCAGGTCTCTTAACAAATATCCACTTGGTAAAAAAAGATGTTTGTCCATATTGTTATCTTAAGATGATGAGAACATGCTGTAGATCATACTTAAAACAGGTTTTGATATTTTCTTC
>PVHP010005569.1:0-64925 GCA_004024765.1 Zapus hudsonius
GATTGTATTTTACAATCCTTACAACAGACATGGATATAAAGGAAAAGTGCTTCATGGAAAAACCTCAATTCATGGATTCAACTTAATTTCTTGAACATCTCTAGGGAAGGCATGCAAAGCACATGAAAGATTTGTTTTAGCAAAAAAGAGCCACTTTCTCACTTACAATGTCATATAACCATATGTTTCCAAACTGCAAATTACACCAGTGTCCCTTGTTCCATATTAGAGACAAAATGCAAACCAGAAAACTTGAATTGAATTCCTGTTTTGTTACACATCTTTCTAAGAACACCTGCGACTGAGACACCAGAACATTTTGTCTGACACTGACAAGCTTCAGAGCCCCAGTAGCACAGAACCCGCAAGCCACCAACTCATAACCAGTCAACTGCATGTTTACTTGCCCCAAAGTCCAGTTTGATGGGGAATGCTAAGCATTTGTTTGTGCGGCCAAGAAGAAATCCCTCACTCACACGAAAGAACAGTCAGAAAACAAAACTGGTAGCTCTCATGCTATTGCAAGGCTACATTGCTCCATTGCTAATAAAAAATCTTCCCCAAATAACTGCATTGTATGGACCTGATGAAGTACCATTGCATATTTATTATTGCTTGAGCTGTTTGCATCATTTAACCTCTTAATTGATGTCCATATTTGAGATTTGTGTGAAAATGCCCATTTGATGCCCATGTGACTTTTATTTGCCATAAGGACACTTATATATGCAAGATAATACTGGGAGAAATATTACCATGGTGACATACAACAAATAGTACCCAAGCTCTGTGAGCCTTGGGGCAAAGGGGGGTACTTGACATGGGCCCTTCACTGACCTTCACAATCACACATTATTGGAAACAGTGCATTGTAATCTCACAAATCATATAGTTCACCATGAGCTGTGATGTACAGTATCACTGCAGACCTATAAAGGGCAACAGTAGCCAGAGGTTTTATAACATAGAATAGCAACACCTGATTCAGACTGGGGAGATGGCTCAGCCATTAAAGCACTAGCTTGCAAAGCCTGCTGGTCAGGGATCCATTCCTTAGTACCCATGCAAAGCCAGATGCACAGAGTGATGCATGCATCTGGAGTTTATATTTAGTGGTAAGAGTCCTTGGTGCACACATGCCCTCTCTCACTCTCTCCTCTCTCTTATAAAAAAATTAAAAATAAAACCTAATGCTATTTCAACCTATACATAAGCATGACTGGTTTTTTACACTTAAAGGTATTTGTTGTTAATAAATTATACCATGTTAATAGTGCTGATAGGTTAGCTATAAAAAAAATCTTATTCACAAAATGTTTATGGTTAACTTGCCTATTTATAATTCCAGAATCAGCTGGTTTGAGTTGATCATATTAATGCATGTCTTCAATCTCACCACTTGAGAGTTGGAAGCAGAAGAACAGTTCAAGGTCAGTCTCGATACACAGCAAGTTCAAGTCCAGCCTGTGTTACATGAAATCTTGTGTCAGAAAAGCAAAATGACAATAGTAAGTTGATTGAATCTTACAGATCTCACACAGGAGAAGGAGAAATTCAAAGGTTTCCATAGCAATTTTGGGAACATTTAACAAGTGAAATATTTTTCCATCTAGTCTACCTCCAAAAAGTATTATTGAATAGCAAAATCCTATAACTTTATTCATCTGAAATTGAAAGCAAAAGCATAGTGTAAAGCCCATCAATCTCCTTCTAAACTGTCAACTTTTGGAAGGTCTGCCATTTTCATCTTTAGCTTATGTTCACATTCTTCTACCACAATAACGAGCATAAAGCTGGGCATGGTGACACACACCTTTCATCCCAGCACTCAGGAGGTAGAGGTAGGAGGATCACCATGAGTTCAAAGCCACCAGACTACATAATGAATTCCAGGACAGGCTGGGCAACAGAGAGACCTTACCTGGAGAAAAAAAAAAGACAAAACAAAAGAAAAAAATATAATGTGCATAAGAGAATCAATTATCACCCTTTGCCAGAGCTTTCTGATGAAATTATCTGGTCACTACTATACTCTTAAAGGATGTGGGAAGGGTGAATGTTCATCATGATTACAATGGGACAAAGAGGGAAAAGAGGCCAGTGTGATGACTTCACACTTTGAGCCACTTCTCACTTCATCTTACTTTCACTTCTTATAAACATGTCTTCAGGACTTTCAATGGCTTACAATAATCTAAGGGAGTCACTGCTGACAAGTGAGTGTAAGTGTTGTGTTGGTATTCCCTAAGTAGAGATAATATATGGAGGTGGACTGTCTTGACATCATCTTCAAGTCTCACATTTAAGAAAACATGTCATGTCAACAAGTGACATCATCACCCCAACGTGGTTTTCACCTGCAGGAATGAGGATGATGTAAATCTCATCTGGTTACTAGAGGAGTTGAATGCAGTCCCTGTAAAAATGTTGTCATTTTACATGAATATATCAGGCAGAACAATTATTGAATATTTAACAGTCACCGCTTTATATGGCTTAAAAACATGGGGAACATATGGCCCTCTATAATCTTACATATTCAGTCATCTAAACATGAAATTTACTTATAAATCATTATATTAGAATAAAAATGTCGGTGCCTGCTATTGCTTTTTTTTTGCAGAAAGAGTTTCTCTTGAAATTAAAAACAATAAATGTCAACTTCCTCTGGGAAATCTTCATCGGGTTTTACAGTTCATCAGCCCCAGGAACTTCCAGAGGAAGAAAGGGAAGTTGAAGTCACAGCTTTTCTTGACATGAAGCAGGAGGGTCGCTGATGTGTTCTGCCCTTGCCATATAATGGATTTCTTTAGGTGTGCACTTCAAGAGTATGGCCTGCTCAGCAGTAAATGAATATGTCTTATAAAATTTATAAACTTTTTACAATTTGAAATAGCTTCTGACAGAGTTATTTTCAAATTGTACTATCTCCATGCACATCACGGAATGGATTCATCCTCTGTCATAGTTCTCCCCATTAACTGCTCTTGGTGTTTTTTTTTTCTGTCCTACAAATGGAACTTTAGCTGAGGACATTTCCCAGCCTTGCTTAAACAGTACATGAAACTTCTATAAAATACCCCAAAGGGGAAGGAATCTGTCTTGCCCGTCCTTTTTCTCCTTCCCTTTAAATGTAGGCACAAACTTAAGTGCAGGAATAACCATTTAAAGAATCATAGGAAAGTGAGATGTGGGGGAGTGTAAAGTAGAATATAAAGTGCTGTATCTTCCTGATGTAAAATACCACCTTATCATCAGATCAGATAATTATAAGAGGTTATTTGGGGTCTTGTGGCTACCAATTGTACCTTAAAGGGCACACCATCTATGGCATCAGCCTAGGAGGTAAGTCACTAACCAGATCAATCACCACTCACCTGAAATATATCAACCACAGTATGTCTTCAGTATTAATAGTAAAATTATTTTTAAAGTAATAATTTAATTGAAATTTTTGAATTGACTTTCTTGTTGGCACCATCTAATAGCATGGTAATTGAATTTCATTTCTTTTCTTGTTTGTGTGTGTGTGGTGTGCATGCATGTGTATATCTATGTGGGCACATGTACATGTGTGTGTGTGGAGGCCATGGCTTGGCATTGAGTGCATTCTTCTATTCATCTCCTCTTTATTTTACCAAAGATGGGCTCTCACTTAAACTAGAGCTTACCAATTTGGCTAGTCTAGTTAGCTAACTTGCCTTGGGGATTTCCCATTTCCACTTCCCACACATGGACACTGGGACTACAGTCAAGCCTCTGTGCCCACCTGGCATTTAGTGTATGCTGGGAAACAGAGCTCTAGTCCTCACACTGGTGTGAAAAGCACGTTACCAACTAAGTCATCTCCCCAGACCCTGTCCTTGTTATTTCTTTCAAAATCTTCTTAAAAAATTCTTTTTCTATCCTGAATTCCTTACTTTTATAAAAAAGTCACTTGGTCTCCTATGACAAAGAATGGAAAAAATACAGCTTTGCACAGTGAATGTGTTCCAGATTCTGAGTAGTGAATTTTAAAACTGATTAGACAGTGTTTTCTTATGACACATAAAGTTTTGCTCACCTTGTCCCAAAAGGTATCTCTGGTGGATGTTATATATTTAAATATTGGGTTGAACAATACAGCTTGGATAGTGTATTAGTCAGGGTTCTCTAGAGTAACAGAACCAATAGAACAAAGTGTAGTAAAAGGGAGATATTTATTGAATTAGCTCACAGCAATCCCACAATAGCAGTCTGCAAGCCCAAGAGTCAAGGAACCAGTCACCATTCAGTCTATGTGGCTGGATGCTTCAGCAATCCAAATCCAGCACTGAAGGCTTAAAGGCTTCCTGGGGAGCCACTGGTCTTCAGTCCAGGCTGGAAGGCTGAAGAAGATCTGTGTCAATGCTGACTAAGAATTTCACAACAAGCACCAGTAGCCAGACAGGCAAGGAGACGGGGGGAGAGAGAAATTTCTTTTCCCTTTATATAGTCATAGGATAGAGTCTTGCCACCCTTTCCAAGACTGAGAAAACTTCATTCCAATGCCAATGAAGGGATAATTGAGCAGGATGGATGCACTTCCAAGTCATGACAAGCACCAGCAGCTAGGCAGGAGAAAAAAAAAAAAGAGATATCCTCTCCTTTATATACCCTTAGGGCAGGGTCTTGTAACCCTTTCTCACACTTGTTGACTTCCTGAGTCTCTGGAATTTCCTTCCTGCACTGCCCTCCCAGGAAGGAATGTTTGTTTCCAGCAGCTAGGCAGGAGAAAAAAAAAAAAGAGATATCCTCTCCTTTATATACCCTTAGGGCAGGGTCTTGTAACCCTTTCTCACACTTGTTGACTTCCTGAGTCTCTGGAATTTCCTTCCTGCACTGCCCTCCCAGGAAGGAATGTTTGTTTCTAGCTAGCAGGACTTCCTGAATCCCCTGAGCCTTCTTTCTCTCTTCAATTAGGAGGAAATCTGCTACACAACATTCAGAATTATTGTGATTTGCTAACAGGTCAAGTTAACAACAAAACATAACCATCACAGATAGCTTTCTTTAACTAGAGTAATCAATTTCAATGGCTTATTATGAAATTACTATAGTACTTAAGGCTTCAGTAGAACAAGCCTAGTCAGCCCATGTTCAAGAGATGAATCCTTGCCAGGCATGGTGGCTCACACCTTTAATCCCAGCACTTGGCAGGCAGAGGTAGGAGAATCATTGTGAGTTTGAGGCCAACCTGATACTACATAGTGAATCCCAAGTCAGCCTGGGCTAGACCTAGACCCTCCCTCTAAAAGAAAAGAAAAAAAGCCAAGAGAAGAATTCTAGGAGGTTGTCAGTGCAGGGAATCTGAGCTTAACTTTAAAATCCAGAGAAGCCCACCTTTAAGTCCTGGTACTAACAATACTCTGTTTCCTCCAGGTTATATCTCTGACTATATCCCTGAGTCCATGTCTGTCAATAGGAGCACTAACATCTATTTCACAAGCAAATAAAAACAATTCTTCATTCCCAGTAGGTGCTCAATAAATGCACTTCCCACTCCTAGAACATTTTGGCATGACCATGTGTGAGTGTGGAAGCTTTAACTCCTGCTTCTGAGGACTCAGTAAGTACATGAGACCTACTTTTGGGACCCAGGATATTGCTGGTCTTGCTTGGAGAAGTTGAAGTTCTCACTTACTTTTGAGTTACAGCTGGCCATCTTTCGTGTCAACCAGCTACAGAAAACGTACTTGGAAGAAAAAAAAATACAACAAAAAACCCTCCACTTGATCTGTAATGAATATGAAAGGGCTCTTGTTTTTAATTGATACCTAAATAATACAGTATGGCAATATTTACACAAAGTTTACATTGTAGGATCAGCTATAATTATTTGAGAGATGATATAAGGTATGTGGTGGAGTGTTGATGGATATGTAGATACTATATAATTCATATAAGGTACTTTAGGGGATGCAAATTTGGTGTCCATAGAGGGAGGTCATAAAATAAACACTCACAGTTGCATTGGTGCAGCTGACTAGTGGACTTCCTGGGAAACCGGGAAGGAGCAACTCAGCACTCAGAGGCTCCACATTCTCAGAAAAGAACTTGGCTGCTTTCTTATTCCTGATCCCACCCAGTTGCCTCTGAGTTGAAAAAGCCCCTCTGGTTGTAGAGACCCCTGCCTCTTTGATCTAACAGCCTCTTTCTTACATGGGATGGTCATTCTCTAAGACTCCTTATACCTGCAATCCCTTAATTCCATCCTCTTTACTGTAAATGTAGCAATATCACACTTACTAAGCTTTTTAAAGGCTTAGTAAGTCATCCTCAAAAAAAATATTCACACTCTGTTTGACTTTATTATTGTAGGCACTTTTAGAAGTGGAGGACACACAAAAGAATGAACAACGTATAACCAGGGTATAGAAAGTGAGGAAATAAGTACTTATCATTTTCTATAAGCATCATTTTCTGGTAAACTACTGCTTAAAATCTAAATAGGCTTATCAATTTATTTTTTAAAAGTCTGATTATACAACAGAACACAAATGAAACAATTCAGACCTCATGCTGCGTTGGAAGAGAAAAGGAATTCAACAAGCACAATTGAACCCCCCAGGAGACAGTACAGACCTGCAAGAACCTAAGGAGCCAGGAGTACAGAAAGATTATTAGTTTAGCTCCATTTTAGTCCTCCTGGGTTGGCGAGGCAATCAACACAGCAATATCTCATACCTTCATTTGTCACACACATTTTAAGTTCAAAGATGTGAGTCTCACACTGATTTGCAAAAGAAAAAAGGAAAGAAAAAAATTAGAAGACTACTTTGTCTGGTAACACAGTGCCTTATTTCTTTTCTCTCTTAAATAGAATAGTGAGGCCAGTTTGGGGTGGACTTTGCAGGTCTGTCAGTGCTGAGAGCTATTGACTACAATAGCTTGTAAGTACCAAACTCACCTCCAGATGTAATGGACATATTTGCTTTAGTCATAATCATAAATCTCCTGGGTCACCAGGGGACATTGCCTTTGGCTGGGATTTACTATTTCTTTTCATTGAACTTTGTATACCTATGTGAACAATGGGAGGGAGCCACACACTTTTCCTTCTTTCTCTTATCTTCAGTTCAGTGCTTTTGTGAGGGCCATTGGAGTTTGCGTTGTGTTTTAGTTCATAATATAGTACGATTGGAAGCGGTTGGGAATTAAGCATATCTAAATGATATGCAGAGAACTCCAGGAGCCAGGAAGCTGAGTGAGCAAGCAAGCTCTCTTAGAAAGGGTGTTTAGGTAAAGTGACAAGAGGGTCACAGGTTACAGCTTCTGAGGGAGATGTTCTGTGAAAATGCAACTTGGTCATTTCCCTGCAGTTTCTTTAACAGTACTATTTACAATATATTCTAGCTGGTTCTCTTTATAGACTTTTTTTTTTTTTGCAAATGTAGAAATCACCTTTTCCATTCTCAGTTTCATAGCCAGCTGAACCTCCATGGCACAATGCATGATTCTCATGTGCATGAAGTCTCTCCCAGCGACATGTGCATTACGAACTTGGGTGGAGGATTTCTCTCTCCTCTGCAAATGGAATTGTGGAGCCTCTAACTCTTCTCTAAATTTTTCAATTAATCAGTTCCCATGAGCATATTTGGGGTGTCTTCTTTGTGCAAAGACATAGATACTACAGAATGGCTTCAGAGATAAGTAATGGCTTCTGATACCAATAAATCAATTTATGTTCTTCCCAGTTTTCCTCCAAGATTTGACCTAATTAAGAACTCTTTAACACCTGGAGCTTTAAAAAAACAGAAGAGTGGATGAGCAAGAGAAAGTGGATAAAAGGCAGCAACAACCTCTGCCCCCTCCCCCAAACCTGTGATTCCTGCTTCTGATATGAAAGGTTTGTAAAACTCTGTCATTCAGACAGCTCCGAATGAATGTGACAAGCAAAGCCTGTGGTGCCTGGGATCTCATAATGATGCTGGGCTTCCACATTTAATGTCTCTGTTTATTATATTTTTTTAAAAGATCTTTGTTTACGAGAAAGAAAGTGTATGTGAGAGAGAGGGGGCATGCCAAAGTCTCTTGCCACTGCAAATGAACTTCAGTCACATGCACCACTTTGGACATCTGGCTTTGCATGGATATTGAAGAATGGAGCCCTGGACCAGTAGGCTTTGCAAGGAAGCACTCTTTATTAAATATCTTTATTATTGATAATTAGTACATTGTATGAGCAAATGTTGTGATGGTATCCGCATTTCCGTCCTCCTTGTCCCCACCCCACTGGGAACCCTCCTCGGTGTGCAAACTGGATCAGTCCATGGGGTAGGGGGTTATGAATTGCACAAGAAGTAGCCAGTTTCTCTACCCCCTGTCGTGTGTTGTTGCTGAGGGGGGCAATGTCTCTGGATACTCTACCCCACCATGTGCCACTTTGTGCATCTGGCTTTGCATGGGTATTGGAGAATTGAATCCCAGGCCAGTAGGCTTTGTAAGCAAGCACTTTTAACCACTGGGCATTCTCCTAAGGTCCCCCTTTATTATATCTTTATAGTGAAGTGAAATAATGGCCAAAGCCTATTTTAAGCCTACCATGTTTTAAGTTTATTGACACCCAAGCATATCACTCTACGTCAATTACTCGACATCTTTTCATACTGAAATTTGAAAATGAACACAGCACTTTTATTTAACCATCACCATCACCAGCAACATTTAGTGAGACCATACACTATGCCACGAGTGGCTCTAGGGATTGTATAAACATCTGCACATTGCATTCTCCTGGTAGCCCACAGGGAGAGGTGCTGAGGGTGAGACAGCTTGAGTCTATATTTGGTGCCCTCACTCTCTAGCTCTATAGCCTTGCTGCATAGCCGTGTGCATTAATCTTTGCAGCGAACACCTGTCTGTCGCAACTATAGTTTTCCCATCTTACAAATTTGGAAAATGAGCGGAACATGTTACAGTAGCCTGGATTTGAATTCTGATTTCTGAAAGAAAACTTCACAAACTTTCTTCCCTCTCGATTTCCATCACAAGAATTAGTTCAAAAGCATATTTACTCGATGACTGCACTCCCCACATCTGGGTTTCCCTCACATTCACCTTTGTCCAAGCCTTCTCCCAACGCATTCTCTATATGACCAGCAGAGTGATCTGAGAAGCATGCCCAGTCCTGTGGGAAGCTGGCTGTGCTGGACCTTCCTTGCTCTGTGCATGCAAACAAAACCCTTAACAGTAAGGAAAGGAAGATCAGTGTCTGCCCAGTCAGACTGACCTTCTGTTGCTCTTTTGTCTAATGAATAAGAAAGGAAAGAAATGCAGGCACCTTGTCACCCAAGCCACTTAACGAAGAAAGGCCCAGTATAGATAACATTAGATATAATTGACTTCCTGTGTTCTCATCACACACTGCCTGACTCAGACTGTCCCCACTAAATGTGAACATTTGCCCCAACTGCGATAAATCAGTGACTTGGGTCAGGGAATGTATTTTTCCAGAGACTTAGTGATATAAAAATCAGTTAAGTTCCAACTCCTCAAAAGTCTATTTTGCTTAGAAAGTATCAAAACAATTTTGTCCAAAGCCCTGTCGCTATACATTCAGCAAAACAACCTGACATGAAAATATTTGAAAAATGAACAAAATATCAATTTACCTATGAAACTCAGGGTGATATGTTCAGCATTTCAGTGTGTATTATCTCCTTCCAAATTTTTTAGGTAGTCACTTTATAATCTCTATTGAACAGATTAAAAAATGGGACTCATAGTTGATTCTAGTCAGGAAAAAAATGATTTCAGTTGAATTAATCTACTAGCATAACCTTTATAAGAAGATTCATGTTCATATACTTCTTATCGTTATACTAAGAAGAGTGGGATAGTTGCTTAAATTTTAGTAACTAAGCAGAATCATGAAGATTTCTCGCTTCCTACGTCCTACCTCAAAAAAACAATATAAAGGTGTCATTTGCTAATTGATTGAATGTTTAGTGGTTAGCCTTTGAAAATTTCCCCACAACAATGACACAGTCCTTGCTTTTAAATAACTTATATTTTGCTTCAGTATCTTCAAATTTCTGAGAGCCACCAGTATGATCCACTCATTTGACAATTTCTGTTAGTGTCTAAACAGGTGATTTTTAAAAGCCTATATGTAAATTAAAAAGCTGTGATAGTTAAGTTCTGTTGTCAACTTGGTCTAATTAGGAATCCTGGGACATTCATTGAATCTCTGAGGTTGCTTCTAGGAAGGCTTAACTGAAGGAGGACGTCCTTCCTCCAGAGTGAGCCCTTTCTCCATCCAGACTGGGCAGACCTCTCAGTTGTCGGCTTTATGTAAGGAAGCTCTGAGAGGAGATAGCCCCTTCCTCCCATCTGGCTGCCAGTGCCTTCACTCATACATGCATCTAACCTGTTCTTCTATCCTTCCTCAGCATTGGAACCAAGTTTCCTCAGCCTTCCAACATGGATAAAAGACCAGAGGTTCTCCAGAAAGCCTCCAGGCCTTCAGTGCTACATTGGGACTGCTGAGCACTCAAACCACATGGACTGAGCAGCTACCAGGTTCCTTGACTTTCAAGTCTGCAGACTACTATTGTTGGACTGCCATAAACTAATCCAACAAATTCCTGTTTTAGCACCATTCATTGTAGCACTTCTGTTCCTCTAGAGAACCCTAATATAAAAGCATATATGTAATCCAAGATCCAATGCTGAGTCATTATGCACTGTGACCACATAGGACACAAACTATAGGGATGAGAGCAATGACAATCCTTGTTTCTTCTTTTCCCACATGGGGAATTTTCCTGAAAATGTACACCTTAATACCTGTTAGCTGTTTTATTTTTTAAAGGCTTAAGCAGATTCTGCATGTTTAAAAAGATCAGATCTCAGTTTATTAATATTTGAGCAACTGCAAAAATTAAGCTAAATTTTCAGGGAGCATCACTGATTCATTTTCATCTCTTGCCTTTGTTGTTTCACACCTTGGGGAATATTCGGCTGGGGTCTGTTTGATTTGAAGCCATTATTAAAAAGTGTTTTGATTGCCTACAATAATTTTCAATAATAGGTCAGCAAATAAAGGGATTTAAATGCACATTTTATTGAAAATTTAGAATATCTTAGATTCAAAGCAATTCTCTAATATGAACTGTAAGCTCTTAGAGATACAGAGTTTCTTCATTATGAACAAAATGTAAGCAAGGGTATTTAGGGATTGCTTATATATTCAATTTATTCAATATATTGGAATAGTCAATATCTTTAAAGCAATTGGGTATTGCTTATATATTCAATTTTCTCATTATAGATTATAACCTATGAAGGAAGTAATTTTTTAAATAAATTTTCATTCTATCTACTACTCCATCAACACCATACTCTCCTGATATAACTACACTTGAAAAAAATCTTATAAATATGTGAAATATCATGTTACCCTTTTGTCTTGAGTTCTTGTGACACAAAATAAGGACAGGTGCAGACATGTCAGGAGGGCAAATTACTCATTTTATTTTAGAAAAGAAAGTAAAGAATAGAGAGGAGAGGCCATTTTCTAAATATGCAGGTTTACTGGAAAGTGGTAGTTCAATATTTTCAATGACATTCTATGCCTCAGAATCTCATTCTTTCCCGATTAAGGTCATGCCCTAGACATAGCATATTTTATTGGGTCAAGCATTCAACCTTCTTTGGAGGTTTAACACTTTCAGGAAAACTAAGATTTGTGTCTAATTCTCAGCATTTTCACCAGTTCTAAAGCATCTGAATTTATCCATATGATGTCAGAGAGGACTTCATATTTTCACAATTGTCCCCTAGATGCTGATTAATAGTCCCAACCTTTTTACTGCTTTTGCCAAAACATCAGTTTTCACCATTGCCAAATAATTCCAAAGCAATTTCAATGGCCTTAAAAGGAAATGGACACACCAAGAGCTATTGAAAGGGTTGATTTACCAAGCTTTCAGCTAGATCTTGAGATAATGTTCGTGTCCTGATAACCTCCTATCCAGGAACTAGTTCATCAACCACCATTCTCTTCATCCATTATATTGTGAAAAGACATCCTCTATGATGCTCCTTCAATATTAATTTGATCAGACATTCACATGTCCAATAGCCCTCAGTGCCCTCACCCCATTGTTTCAGGATCCATGAAAACTTTCCAACATGGTTCTGTCCTCTGGAAGATCTTGTTCTCACTTCCATTTTCACATATCACCATGCATACCCTCAAGTTGCACCATGTACCTGGTTATTTGCTTATAGCTGTTTTCAAAACTCCTTCAGACATGGCACATAGTAGTTTCTCTTTATGAAAACCTATCTATTTACTACATCCAGCTCCAAATAATCTTACTATTATTTCTTCTAGGAATTATTTCTCTAACTCACCAAATATAAATGAATGTTCATGCTGTGGGATCCTTAGGCTCTGTTCCTCCTTATTTTACAGTTGCATCTTTTTTTCCTCTTTCCCTTGCTCTACACCCTTCTGCAAAATGGAGACAGGCTGCTAATAGCCTATCAGCCTAGTGGCAGGAAGAACATTGGGTTCACAGAGCACCTCAATTCTAAATTGGGGGGGTAATCAATAGGCCACCATGCTTAACATGGAAATTATTTAATAATATTTATTCCACTTGAAGTTGGACAGAAACTTTTGAGTGAATGTGAGGAAGGGAAATGAGACATGTAACTACACAAAGTGGTACATGTGTCAGGAGTTTGTTTGCAGTGGCTGGAATGCCCATTCTCTCTATCTGCCTTTTTCTCTCTCTCACTCTCTCTCTCTCTCAAATAAATAAAATATTTTTTAAAAAAGGAAAGTGAAATTTTCAAAGAACATGGACTATTGAGAGGTGGTAGAACTGTGCAAGATAGGGTTTGGTTATAGGAAGTAGGCTATTGTGTCTTCAATCTATTGTCTTGGCCCCTTCCTGTCTCCTTTTCTCTGCTTCCTGGATGCTATGAGGCACATGCTCCCCTTGCCATGACATCCTGCCTCCCCACTGGCCCAAAACAACTGGTCCAGTCAGCCTTGAGGTGAAATCTTTGAGGATATTAACTAAAATAAATATTTCCCCTCTTAAATTATCTTTTAACTCATTTCTCTCAGATATGGGTGTCAGCAATGAAAAGCTAGCTAATACACCATCCTATCTATCTCCTAATGATTTTATTTTTCTATTAAAGGATAAGTAATATAGGTTTTAATAGTGAACATGGAGTACATCCTTAGCAACAAAATATCAAGAATGAGTTCTTTATATTGATTCTGGAATTTTGAAATTGGTTGTCTGTTGTGATTCAATCTAAAGGCATTAACTGGCACTCTATGGTCTTCATTGACAAAGTAGGAATTCAGTCGATGCCCAATAGTTAGCTGTAATCAAATACCTTTAGAAGGCATGACATGGTTCCAGGTGATTGAGTACTTAAAGCCTTAATATAGTTTAGTAAAAATGTATAGAAGTATAATGGTGTGGTGGTTTGAATTATGTGACCCTCATGTATTCTCAAGATTTGGTCCCAAGCTAGTGCTGGTGGCTAGAGACTTGTGGGAGGAGGTGTCACTGGGGGGATGGACATTGAGGTTTATTTGTCCCCAGCCTGCCAGTGTTCGGTAGCTCACTCTCATGCTGCAATATTCCATCTGCTTTGACAGAGGTGATGTCCAGCCTCTGTTCATGCGACATTGTCCCCTGCCATCATGAGGCTTCCCCTCAAGACTATAAGTCAAAATAGTTTCCTCCCATATGTTGACTTTGGTTGGGTGTTTGTCTCAGAAAGGAGAGGGTAACTGCAAGATATAGGCTTTGTTGAGATCCTCTAACTAGGCTTGAGAAACGAAGCAAGAAAATACCGGGCACATGGTTTAAATTCTCATCTGAAGTTCTGGATGAAGGATTTGAGAACTTCTGTGACTATTTTGAGAGAAATCCATTTACCTATACTGATGGGGTCAAGGTTTCTCTAAAAATAAAGCCAGGATCTAATCATGTAGCTGGGTCAACTATATTGAAAATGAAATTCCCAACTTACAGGGCTTCTTTCCTTAAGGTTTCAGTGTTTACTGAGGAGGAGTGACTGAACACTGACATGAAACATAAGATATCTTATGGTACACAATTTTCCTAAATCTCCTATTGTTTCTTTGCCAGTGAAAACAGCGCCTCCATTCTTGCCTAGGTAGGTCATTTTCCCCTTTCCCAAAGAATCACTAAATGTCTCTCCTGATATAGTTGCATTGCAAGAAGCTGTGTTCATCCCACAGACCTAGATCTGCAGCTAGACTCGAGGAAGAGCAGGCCGCAAGAGAAGATCTATATTGTGACTTGCAACAAGTAGACTATTCACCAAGAGAACTACAAGATTGGCCCACTTCTCTTGACAAAAATCTGGATTCTAGATTTAAAATATATATATATATATATATATATATATATATATATATATATATATATCTTAAGGGTATGAGATCAAAGTGGAAGAAATATAAGTTGTATTATACGTATAGTGCCAGAAACCCCTAAACAATGATTTTATATTTAATGTTTGAGGAAGAAAGGATGGAAAGTCTCTAATTTTTTTGGCCTGATTGAAATATGGATAAAAATTCTTAACCTTCCCCAAAATGTTAAAATGCTAGATTTTTAGAATACTAGTGAGAAAGGCCCTCCAAAGGCTTATCTTGATTTGATTGCTGTGGCTTTCTCATTTAAGATTGTGTACTCACCTCAGGATGACAGAGAACGCTCTTCTTAAAACTTGTGAGAAAGATTTTGTGAAGGAAATTGCAGCATCCCTTAAGAGTTACAGTTAGAGCTGTTATCCTAAAAGTGGGGTCCTGAGTGTGACAGAGAGAGAGAGTGGGGGTGATGGATACCAGGGACCAAGTAACAGGATTTGATCTCCAAACCCAAGAAGGTGATGGCCTGGTTTCTGTAGCAGATAGTGTAACCACAGTGTTGATGAGATCAATCTGATTTATAGAGATCATTGCCAATGACCAGTTTCCTTCAGTAACCCTAAAACAGAATAAAAGGGTGCCCAACTAAAGAAGTTTATCACTACAAGGGAATCATTTCTAGTTTCAGTGAGGAGACTGACTTTAACCTCTCAAGTAGAATCATAATCTCTCCTTAATCATAAGCCTTGAGCTATTACATACCAAGGCCCCTCGGTTGAAACGAAGCCCATCTGCTTAAGGAAACACATTACTACATTTATATTACTAGTACATTACCTTGATGATGAATATTGATTGGAATTTGTGAGCTGAAAGTAACAACTATTGAGGTGAGTTGGTAAAACACTTGCACGCCAGGGACTAGGGAATAAATGCCCCCAGATTTAAAGGACTTGGTGAAATTTTGTAAGTTCATGGTGTCTTTCTTACCTTCTTTTGGTGAGACAAAATACCTGACAAAAATCGGTTTAAGGAAGGGTTTCAGGTTTACAGTTCCAGGTTCTAGTCTTTTGTGGTAGAGAAGGAAAGGCTGCTAGAGGGTGAGGCAGTTGGCTGCATTCAGTCCACAGTGAGAAATCAGAGAACGCTGAGTGCTCCTGCACAGATGTTTTGATTTTACAGAGTCCAAGAACCCAGCCTAAGGGATGATCAGTTAGGATGATTCCGCTCACCTCCACTGATCTATTCAAGAAAATAACCTCTCAAACACAACCAGAGATTTGTTTCCATAGTGATTTTAAGTCCTGTCAAATTGACAACTAGATATTAGCCATCACTCATGGCCTAAAGCCTGACAAGTTATCCTTTCCAACGTAAAGGAAGCATGGATGTATCAGGTCACTGAGAGTTGCACATTGCCTACAGAGCCACTTTGGATCTGCAAGATCATATGCCTCAATTGAGTGTGCTTCTCTGACCCTAGAATGATCCAATTTGAGTTTTGTACAGAACAAGCGAAAGCTCTGCCACAGGCACTGACTACCATGGAAACGCTCCTCTCTTTGGATGACACATCTCTGCACATCCAATAGAGGTATCAGTGGGGCATAGTGATGTTATTTCAACCTTTTGTCAGGACTTTGCCACAATACTTAGGCTTACAATTTTGGAACAAACCTGTGCAATCCTCTTGGGCTACATTCTCTTTTAAAAAACAGCTTTCTTCCCTTGGTGCAGTCCTGTAACAGAGACTGGCCAGTGGATTTTTGACCATCAAATTACCGTATAAAGATAACATCTGAACTTCCCATCCTGAAGTACACAATAGGCCCTCAGCCACCAAATATAAAGCTGGGTATGCAGGACGATATTTGTGGTGGTTCAATCATGTCCCCCATAAACTCATGTGTTTTGAATGCTTGGTCCCCAGCTGGTGGCAATTTGTGAGATGGAGTGTTGGTAGACAGACATGTTTCTAGGGGTGAGCTTTCATGTGTTATACCCATCTTCCACCTTGGAAGAATGAAGCGCCCTCTCCATATACTGTGGCAGAGGTGATGTCCAGCCTCTGCTCATGTCATACATTTCCCTGCCATCATGAAGTTTTCCCTCAAGACTGTGAGACAACATGCTTTTGGTTGAGTGCTTTCTCTCAGTAATGCAAAGATAAATGCTCCAACATTCCATCATCAAACAAAAATAAGATATATAAGATCATACCCAAGCATGTCCCAAAGACAAAGGAGGATATGTGAGGAAGTGATCTAAATGCCATTGTCCTGTTACATTACCTTCTCTTTCAACCCAAGTTCCTATGGCCATAGAAGGACTCCTCTGCAGGGCCAGCTGCTCGAGGAAAGAAAACTGTGCACTTGCTTTACAGATGGTCCTGCAGTTGCATCCCTGCAGTCCCTCCTGGGAGGATCTTGCAGTATGACTGGTGGCAAGAAATCCTCCAAACAGTGCCTCTCGCTGTTCGTGCTTCCTGAATAAAAAGATGGCACAGTATGTGAGTCTTTTCCCGTTTATGGGCTGAGGCTTACAGTTGACTGGATGGTCAGAGAACATGTGTGGAAACTTGGTTACTAGAAGATCTGGGACAAAGTATGTGGCTGACATTTCTAAACTAAGCAGGCTGAGAGGTTAAAGGTTTGTGTCCCATGTGTTTGGTCAGCCAAGGATGCTTTCAGCAGAGAAAGGTTTGCATCATCAGATGATGGAATGATCTATTCTGTGGTCAGGGTTAGCTTCCTTCTCCAGCCCCTCCTGTCATTACCCAGAAGGCTCAAGTGAACTGCCTTGATAGCAGAAAGGGAGGTGACATGTAGACTTGACTTCCTCTATTCAAGGCTGGTCTGGCTATACTTACTGTTTAATATCCAAGTATAGCAAAGAACATGTGCAGAAACCAACATGGAACTATGGATCTCATGACGGTACTGTTCCAGTGGGTAATGATGTCACATGATTTTCATTCAACTGTTTCCCTTAGGAGAAAGGTGATGTTTATTTCTTACTAAAATAACCACTGGTTATAGTATAAACTTGCCTTTCCTGAAGCAAGAGGTAACAGGTTGTCGCTGTAAAATATTCCAACCTCAAATACAAAAACAACAACTTAACAAGGACTTCTCAATTCATGCTTGAATTGTATAAGGTAATATTTCTGAACCAAAATAAAACTCTTCCCATCTAGCCATCCACCCATTATCAATCTAGTATCTGTCCTGTTCTATAGTCCTGCTTCTCTAATTAGGTCTTAACTGATACTGGGTGTAAATGTAAATGACTTCCAATAAAATAAAGCATTAACTTTCTAATAGGAATCAAATCCTTAAGCCACAGGACAAAGTGAGAAGTGCCTCCAGAAAGAGTCTTTTATTTAAGTTATCACTAAGGTCAGATTACCATTAATGTCAGAAAAGTTCTTTCCAAGGGAGGATCTAGTATACATTTTCCAATGAAACAGTAAAACTAACCTCATCAGACTTGCTATTGTTAAATAGATGTTATGGTGAAGGCATCCATAATTAGCCAATACCAAGTCCTAAGAAAATGGGTTCTGCATCTCAACCAGGATGGCTACCATAGGACCTTTAATACATTCCTTTCCATGTTGAAGATGTCATTGGAAAAACCGCAGTCCCCACCCTCCTTCCACCCTGGAGGAACATAAGCACACATCTTCTCCCCCAGAAAGGGCACAGACCACAGACCAAAGAATGATCATCAGTTTTGGTGAACCAATGAGTTTACTGGTGTTACTTTCAGAGCAGGAGAGGGGTTGCTCACAGGAGCAATAATGATCAAGTGCAGCTAAACCATGAGAAGTCTCATCCCATCCTGGATGACAACCACCCCATAGCTGCTTGGACGCAAAGGCAGCTGCATCACCAGAAAGCCCACCTCAGGTGAACAGAGAGCCCACCACCAGAGATGCAGCTACGACTCACTTGCAGGCAGCTCCGCTGGAGAGTTTCAGCACAGTATATCGCTTGCAGGCAGCTCCATCTGAGTCTCTTCCCTCCACACAGTTGTTTCCCCTTGATATAGCCTTAGGGCGAGGTCTCCAAACCCTTTCCCAGACTTGTTGACCTCCTGAGTCTCTGCAACTTCCTTCCTCTCCCCTCTCCCCTACTAAAAGGAATGTTCCAGTTTCTCCTTCCTCTCTTCAGGAGAGAATAATTCAATTCTGAGCTGTGCTACACCACAGCTTGTGTGAACTAATCTCAGGAAAGAACAAGACAGGTGACCGTTTGAAAGAAGGACTGAAGTCAAAAATGAAACTTGAGGGGGAGAACGGTTAACCTTGTATTTCATTAGACTTGGGCCTGGATGAGATTGTTTGCATCTGCGTGATTTTTAGATCTACAAATAAAAAGGGTGTGACCAACTATTTGTGATATGTCATTGCTGTGCAAAGGTAGATAATGTACTCAAAATGTTAGTCATGAAATTGATTTCTATCTACATTTTGCAGTATCGGTAAATATTAGATGCATGTAGCTATTCTAGCAAAAAGTCACCTGGCCATTGGCACATTCTGCAAGGAAGGCTTAGATTCTTCGTATCCCTGATTCAGTATGTTTTTTTGATTCTGGTGAATAAATGAGAGCATCTAACTTTATCTCCACTTCACAGTCACTTCACAAATCTACTAATTTTAACTAAGCATTCATGAAAACAGCTTATTTTTTTGTCATTTAACACATTAATATTCAAATTTCACACACCTTAAGTTTTATGGGTTTCTAGGGCATTTCTGCTCTCAAAATAGGAGCAAGGGTGCATGTGCTAAGATCTGCCTTTCCTATGGGCCAGGGGATTTTCTAATCTACTGGTCTTGGTCTATGGTTAACAATGTATAATGAACGACCACATATGTGCGAGATCTCTGGGAAGCATGACATTTCATACACATTTATACTTAGGATCAGAAAATAAATCTATATACTTAACCCCTTTCTTCTCATTGCTTTTGGAATCAATCAAACTATCAATGCTCAATCACATCCAGGAGAGTCAATCGACAGGCATTCATTATATACAAGGTTACCATCATGGCCTCCATCCTGGAGGAATTTAAACTCTAAAGCTATTATTTCCAGCAAGGCTTGCAGCATTATTTTGTAAGCTTTCTTACCATATGTCTTTGAATATTGTATCCCCAGGTATTTTCCTTTTCAGTTCAATTTTGAGGAACGAATATATTCCTTTTTATTTGCTTGACTGGTTTTTACTCCAAGTTATTTTCACAGCAGTGAGCTGCTTTGGGTTGTTGACAAAAGTAGTTGCTGCTCTGAAAAGAGTCATGAAAGCCATATTTGCTAAAAGAGAAAGCAAGAGTGTGTATAGACTTACTAACAATGCTTGAGTGGTTTGATAGGAAAGAAATTTAGCTGGAAATTGCAGTCCCCAGAGCAGCCATAATCTGTTCCTCCAACTTCTATCTTACACTGACCATCTTCTCTCCTTAGTCCTACTGTATGAATAAAAGTTCATTTAGGAAACCACAGAAATTAAGCCCCATGTAAACACAAAATGGGGAAGGGACTCAGGTCATAAAGAGATTCTGATTATGAGGCTTTTTCTCAATTTAGTGTTTTCTGAAGGGATTATTACAGAATTCCCAGCTCAGTTCATTTTAGCAGTTTAAGGATTCAGAGGATAACTTTCTCAGCATGAAGTATCTGAAACATATTTTGAAATAAAATCATTAAAACATTGTTTTCTAATATATTTCACAGCTTATCCATGCTGAGCCTTGTGAAAAAGAAAAAGAAAGAAAATACAACAAAGCAGCATTTTTCAATGCCACGAGGACTGGCTCAGAACTTGAAGGGTGTTGCAGACTCTATCGAGGTCTGGCACATTATTCTTCAGAGGGCATTGCATGCCCTATTGTGGTCTGGCATGTTACCCACCAGTGGCTTGCCGCCACATTTATTTAAGGTTGTCATTGGAATTGCATCGGTTACCAGATAAAAAATATATATAGCTTGGTGGCTTAGCAGAGTCATTATCTAAAGGGACATAAGAGGGAATTTTAGAGAAATAATTTTGAATTATCTTTTCTAATCAGTGGAATATGAATGCAATGTAGCATGAAAAATGAGGTAATGACAAGATGATTTGAGTACGAAAGGCAAAAAGATATTTCTGCCTCATTGAAATCCATTTGTTTGTTTGGAATTTCATTGTTCTTCTGGGAATTTAATCAACGCAAAGATATTTCTTTATGACCATGATGCACTTTTCTGTTTTCTATTGTAAAGTAAAAAGGATGTTTTGCTTTGAATTTCCACAGTTCACTTATTTCCAAAGAAATTTGGAACTTGTGCAACAATTTCTCTTTGTGAGCAAAGAATAATGCATGTTTAGTGTGCTTCTTCAGAATGTAGACCTTGATGAAAGACATGACTAACTTTGAACCTCATCTATGCTGCTGGCCAAGTGGATGATCATGAATAAATTTCTGTGAAATGTTTAAATGTTAAATGTTTCTGTGAAACATTCTTTATTTGGACAATGGGAGAGAAAGGAACTCTTTATTAATAAAATTTTGCATTTTTCTCCACATGAAGTATCTGAAACATATTTAAAGTTATTATATATACATATATAATGTATTATATATAATGTATTATATATTATATACATATATATTTATATTATTAAGCATATATATATGCTTATTAAGGTGTCTGGCACATAATATAAGTTCAATAAGTATTTGCTATTTTTAAAGTTGCAAGTTGATACAATCTTGCAATATTCATAGTAAGCTTATAAAATTGAGATCTATAATTGTTTGGCCTCTTAGTAGAGCAAGGATTCACAATTTTTGTGCACTATGATGACTCTGGAAAGAGATTTCAGGCAGGGTCAGATGAGTTCATTGGTCTTTGAAGATCAATGCGCTGGAGAAGGGAACGTGGAAGTAAGCATAAAGGTAAATCATCTGCCAACCTAAAATCAGGTGGGTCTAGTGGATATGAGGCTAAGCAGGAATTCCTCTTAGGGGCAGGCAAGGAGTCTGAGAGGTTGGGCTTGAGACAGGGAAAATATAGAGACAAGAGTCTCCAATGATGTAAGAAGGCATGGTACACTTGTCTATGTGCAAATTAAATCAGGGTCTGGAAGGAGAATTCTGATTGTTAATCTTGATTGTTAACTTGACATGATTTAGGATTACATAGGAAATGAATGTCTAGGTATGTATTTGAGGGTCTTGCCAGGTAGGCTTGAACAAAAGTGGAGCTGGGCGTGCATAGTACCATTCCATGAGTGGGGTCCTGGGCTGAATAAGGAGGAAGTGAGCTAAGTACCAGCATTCATCTCTTCTGCTTCCTGTCTGTGGTCACAAAGTGAGCAGCCACCTCCAATTACTGCTGTCATGCGTGATGGACTGTATCCTCAAACTCTGAGCAAAACTGAACCCTTTCTTCTTTCATGATGTATCCTGTCATGAGGAAAATATTTTGTACAAGAGTAGTCATCAAGAAATTTCTGAGGAATGTGAACAAGAACTGGAAATGGACCAAAGGTTAGTTGAGCTGTTCTAGTTAGTCACATGCTGCTGGAACGAATCTCCAAACCGGGCACAGTTATGGAAGGAAAGGATTTATTGAAACTACAAATCCAGGGGAAGTTCCATAATGGAGAAAGAGGCTAGCCCCTTTTTACAGGTCCAAGAAAAGAGAGAGAGAGAGAGAGAGAGAGAGAGAGAGAGAGAGAGAGAGAGGCCATCAGCAACACCACACACATACCAACAAAACAGACAGGATGTAAAGAAGGTTCAGGAAAGCTAGAAACAAACTTTCCTTCTGGGAGAGCTGTGCAGGAAGGAAATTCCAGAGACTCAGGATGTCAACATGTCTGGGGAAGGGTTGCAAAACTCCACTGTAAGGCTATAAAAAGGGGAAAGAAATCTCTCTCCCCCTGTCTCTTTGGCTGCCTGACTGCTAGTGCTTGTCCTGTATCCCATACTGCATGTCCATACTGGAACAAAGAAAGCTTACTCAGCCTTTCAGCCTGGACTGAAGGCCAGTGGCTCTCCAGGAAGCCTTTTGGCCTTTAGTACTGGATTGGGACTGCTGATCCAGCCACGTGGACTGAGCTGCTACAGGTTCCTTGACTCTTGGGCATGCAGACTGCTATTGTGAGACTGCCATGAGCTAATCCAATAAATTCCCCCCTTTTTTAACTACAATTTATTCTGTTGGTACTGTTCCTCTAGAGAACCATGACTAATACATGAGCCATTCTAATGACTGAGGGATAAGTGAAGGATAACCTTATTTATACACATGCTGCTGTACATAAGGACCTAGTAGTTAGGCAGATAAAGATTATATTCATATGGTGGCATTGCAGAAGAGAGAATAAATTGGAATGCTGAAGCATTTCACTTTCTAGCTATTCATTCATTTGTTCAAAGGCATTCTTTTAGCATTTTTAGTTTGCCAGAATATGCTCTAGACAAAAATCCCTACTGCTGCAGAGTTTAAACTCTAAAATAAATGTTGAAAGGGTTAATAAATCACAAAATTTCCCTGGGACATACTTATCCTGGAACAAGCTCTGAAATGGAGAAAATTCTTTTGTGTTATAAATGTTTCTCCAGGTCACATTTGGATAAGTGACTCTGTTACACAGAAGACAATATTTCTCATCATAAAAGTAAATCTGTAATTAAACCTGACCAGGCTTGACCTGAGAGGTACCATCACCTACCCCACCTGACTCTGTTCCATGTTAATTATACCATTCTTCTCCCTGTCTGATTTCTACCCTCTCTCTACTTCAGTCTCTAAAAGGTCCATCTCAACCCCACTTGGGCATAGTAGTTTCTCTCCCAAGTGGAAATTACTGTCCTTCACTGCTATAATCAATAAAGGCAATCTGTGTCTGCAGCATGTTGTGTTTCCATTTCCCTTCATTGTGGTCCAACAAGTGTATTCAGTATTAAATGTAAATGAGCTCTGAGCAGACAATGGAAATGTTATAGGGGTTGTTAATTACTTTCCTTCCTTTCTCTCTCCTTCTGTCTCTTTCTCCCTTCATTTTTCCATTTCTTTGCTCTTTCTATTTTCTTTTCTTATTTGTTTTATTTTATTTCATTTATTTTTGGAGATAGGGTCTCAGTGTGTAGCCCAGAATGACCTAGAATTCATGATCCGCCTGTCTTGGCCTTCTGAGTGCTGGAATTACAGGTGTGCATTGCCAAGTCCAACAGGACCACACTAAGAAATGACCTTAAAGAAAACCTCATGAGGACAGGAGGCATATCATGAAGATATATACACTATAGCATTCCAGTATAGTGTGAAAATTGCCTAATGTGCCAGCAGGCTGGCCCTGAAAGCCGTCAACTCAGGTTGAGGAAGAGATGGCAGAAAAATCACATATCCAGGCTGGATGAGGAGTCCAGAGGTCACTGGCTTCTCTCTTCAGACTTTAAAGCCTCAGGGACACTGAGATATTCATGGAAGACCACCAGAAACTAACAGCAAATGATGCAGTCATAGACAATGAAGCTAGACATCTGAGTCATGCTGTCAACTGTGTCTCCTACAAGTCATGTTATATTGCATTATATAATTTATCATCTAAAATTATCTATCAATTTTACTACACTTGAAATATAAAATGTCATCCACAGACTCATGTGTTTGAATACCTGGTTTCCAATTAAGTGGTACTGTTTTGGAGGATCATAGAACTTTGGGGACTATGGCCTAGCTAGCAAACATAAGTTGCTGGAGGTGGGGACTGAAAGTTATCTGCTCTTCATAATCCAGCCTAAGGTCTCTGCTTTCTGACTAACCAAGATGTGATGGTTTTCAATCACATACTTCTGCCAACATGACTGACCATTGCCATATCTTCCCCACAATGATATATTATGATATCCTTGAAGTCCATGCATGCTCACTCACTTAAGTTTCTGTCATAGATGTTATGGTGATGAGAAAAGTAAGTAATATAAATTATATAATTGACAGGAGCTTTTAAAACAAACTAGATGTTTAATATATTTTCATCCATCATCAGTGGGTATCAGCCCAGTGGAACACCTCTGAATTTTACTCTGAGTAAATCTCTGGCTCCACTCTACTTAAGCATTATCAAAAGAAAATACAGGGACATGTATCTTCAACTGCTACAGCATAAGAGTTCTAAGTGGGTACTTTTTAGTTGTTTGTCAATTTGCGCCAATTTCCTTTTTTTGTTTCAATTTGCATTTTTCATTTTTTAATTCTTGCACCAAAATGATTTTCAAAATAATATTCTAAGATGGGAGAGATTGCCCAGTGGTGAAAGATGCTTGCTTACAAAGCCTGTCGGACAGGGGTTTGAGCTCCCAAAACACATATAAATCTAGATCCAGCATGAGGTCCTTGGCTTACCCATTCACCCACTCTCAAGTAAATGAATAAAAATATTTTTATAATAAGCTATTCTAGTAACATTCTAAATGACAAATATTACTTTCTCTGTCCAGTCCTTTTTCATCATCATTCTGGGGAAATGTAACCTTCCCCTTTTCAGTAATGTGATCCTAATGGGAGCTGTTTGGTTTTGTTGTCAACTTGATCTTTTTAATTATCTTGGGTGGGTGTCTGAGAATGTTTACAGGAAGACATCTTCTCAGTAGGGGGTATGATGTAAGGAAGTTCAGGAGAGCTAGAAATTAGCATCCCTTCCAGTGTGGGCAGTGCAGGAAGGAAATTCTAGAGACTCAGGAAGCCAACAAGTCTGGGATAGAGTTTCAAGACCCTGGTCTAAGTCTGTATAAAGCAGGAGAAAATTCCTCTCTTCCCCCCTGGCTGTTTGCTGTTCCCTGTGTGTGGTGTTAGTAATGGGTTTCTCTCTCTGCTTGGACTTGTGAAAATGTGGGGGTAAGATGGGGGCGAGGTGGAGGCAGCCTCTTTTGCCATTATGAAACTTCTCTTGACTCTCTAGCTTCAATAAATCTTTTCCTCCCATAAAATGTATCTGGTTTGGAGATTCATTCCAGCAGTGTGTGGCTGACTACAATAAGAGTCTTACCATCTTAAAATTACTATTCAAGATTTTATTGAGTATTTGATATGTAAGATGATTCTGTACTAATCGCATTATATTTAATATACTTAATAGTTCCAAGAAGTCTGTACATTGGGAATTAGTCCTTCCTTGTTACAGATGAGGTAAGGGCAATGGAGGGTAAGTGACCTACCCAGTATCACATAGTGAATGATAGGTCCAGGGCATGTTTTGACATTACCTTCTCTCCCTGATGACAGTATTTATCCTATAGGGGTCACCAGGAACAAATGTGCCTAACGACACTCCCCACCCCCAACACACTCCTATATTGACTGTTTTAATGGGGATCACATGACCCAAGCCACCAAGCTGTAATTTCTAAAATAAGGCTGAGAAGAAGAAATCAGTAGTAAGGGAGGAGGAGGAATAGAAGTTGTTAACTAAGAATTTAAATGCAGCTGATGGCCAGGTTTTCTATCGAATGCAAGAACTCGGCTCAGGAGAATGAAGACAATATTAGCAATTTAGAAGCTACCGACAGATTCTGTTTTTCTGTTCCAGGGTTTCTCCTCAGTATTCCTGTTGGAGATTATACAGTTCAGGTTGGATTTCTGTCCTTTGCCACACAATGTCCTGATTAAATACAAATGTAAAAAGCTACAGTTAAGATGATACATGGGGGCTGGGCATGGTGGTGCACCTCTTGGGAGGAGGCAGAGGAAGGAGGATCACTGTGAGTTTGAGGCCAGCCTGTGTGACTACATAATGAATTCCTGGAATTCCAGGTCATTCTGGGCTGGAGGGAGACCCTAACTCAAAACACAAAACAAAACAAAAAGCTGGTAAATGTTGGCCTCAACTGACAGCAGGGCTTCAGGGTTTCAATTTTATGACTTTTAATAATCAGGCAAACATCATGATTTTCATTATTTCTCCAAGTGGTGATATTTCTTTGATTAATACCTGTTAATCAATAGTTTAGTAGTCTTTCTTTGGATCCACAGAATTTCAAGTGTCATAGAGAACATTTATTTATGTCTGACCCCATCTGTAGAAAGTAACTCATCCTTCAAAATGTAACTCACAAATGCTGTCATTTAGGTAATGTTTTACATCTTCGGAAGAATGTATTACCTCTCACTCTAATGTTAATTCTTTTAAATGTTGATTTGGTGCTGAATACATGAATATTTGGGTAAACATGAATGTACACTGTAGCATCTGACTTTGCATTTCAATATTTAGCAGTATTTAGCATATATCTGGCACTCTCTGCACACTTAATCAATGCACTTACCAACTAAATTATGTTTAACTTATAAAAGATGAACAGGACAAAGATTCTTAGAAATCATTTCTTGGTTTATGAAATTACAAACTAATCTCTTCATAGTTGAAGAGTTCCTTCACTGAGCCCCAAACTCATATAACTAATCAGTAGCAAAATTGGATTAAAAGCACAGATTTCCATCAACTATAGATGGTAAACACCAAGCAGGTACTTAAACTTTTTGTAATTCATTTCCCTTTCTGGAAATGGGAGTGCTCTCTGGGAAAGGTGTTCCTGATTGTTCTGTACTGTAGAATCTTCCAGAAGGAAGAGTCATCCTCTCTCTTCAGGCCTCATTTGCAGAAAACTGCCTTGGCCTTGGAACCTTGATGAGTGAACTTTATGCAAATGGAATACTGTCTCATTTATATTTCACTATCTAAATTAGCATACAGGAAATCCCTATATGTCAGAGATGCTTGAAGACAGTATACTGAAATGACCATTGTGCTTTGTTTTGGGATATTTCAAATCTACTTCCAGGTTTGATCGGCCATCCTGGTGAGTCAGCATTTCCTTTCATTTCAGAGCACTGAATACTGCTTTGTGTAATTTAGGCACAGTGACAGCTGGGGTTCTGTTTTGTGCATCATGTAGGATCCCTGCAATCTTGGTGCTCCGCATATGTAATGACTGAAGCTGGGTGCTGAGAGGGAGGCTGGTGTTACCGAATAAGCATTCTAATGACAAGAAATCCATCATGCTGGGACCCAGGGGAAATGGTCAAAATAGTCACTGCTTGGTGAACTATGTCCTAAAGATACACAGAGCCTGTCAAAGGAACTAAATGTATTTCTGAGGTTCAAAGCTTCAGAAATAGGCCTATCTTTCTTGACTTGGTATGGAATGTGGATGTGGGGCATGGTAGATGGGAAAAGTCTAATCTGAGAGTAGACTGTGAACAAGGTTACAGTGTGTGGAAAGGTTTTGCCTACATGAACTGAATGTGGTGGTTTGACTCAGATATCCCACATAAACTTGTGTGTTTTGAATGTTTGGTCCCCAGCTCATGACAATTTGGTAGGTGGAGCCTTGCTAGAGGAGGTATATTTCTGGGCACCATCATTGAGCTTCCCCTGGAGAATATACGCCAAAATAAAAACTTGTCTCCCATCATATACTTTGGGTCATGTGCTTTGTCCCAGCAAGAAAAAATATAACTACAACAATGATTTTCATAAAAGGATTGTAATAGCCACAGAGGGGAGAATATCGAGAGACATTGCCCCCCTCAGCAACAACACACAAAGGGGGGATCCCCACCTGGCTGCCTCCTGTGCTTTTCATGACCCCCTACAGCATGGACTGATCCAGTATACCCACTAAGGAGGGCCCCCAGTGGGTTAGGGACAGGGAGGAGGGAAATGAGGTACCATCATAAGATTTGCTCATATAATGTATCTAAGTAAGGATAATAAAGATATGTGAAAAACATCAAAGTAAGAAAAAAATTTACTCTTGTGCCCTGGAGTTGACTCAAGCACTGTCTATTCCCACGATGCTGATCTAGAGCCACAAGGCTAATTTTTAGCTTCTCTAAGTTGGGTAGGACTCTTAGAAAACTAATGGAGAGCTTTTAAATTCGGCCAAATATTCCACTTAGTGAGGGGGAGCCCTTTACTGCAACTGGGGACTTAGGGTGATATGTACTGGGAGTCAGACTGTTGGGTCCCCAAGAAGAGATGCACTAAGTGAGTGATTGATGGAGAGGCTAATAAAAATAGAATCTAGCTAATTCAGAAATGTATATCTCAGTTAACCTATACTGATCTCACTCTCTGATGGAGATTCTGTTTGTATTTTTCAGAAAGCAGCGAGAAAGCTGTGGCTCATCCAACCCTACCAACGAACCACAGGGTGATAGCTGACATCCTGACAAGAGAGATGAGCCACCCCAGACATATAGCCACAATCAGATAACACAGGATAAGCCAGTGAGACAGACACCAATGATTTTTGACACAACCGAAAGCAGAAGTACAGAGACCCCTAAGTTCTCAACAATAAAGCATCCTTAATACTCACCCACCACGACTCAGGGAACTGAGTGGAAGAGGGGGTGGAAAGATTGTGAGAGCTGTGGTGGGGAGACTATCCAGAGACATGGCACCCCTCAGTAACAACACACTAGGGCAGGCAGAACAGGGCTGACGCCTAGGTTATCCATGGTCCCCTGCCCCAATGGTCACTCCATATGCATTCAGTTTAGCTGCACTGACTCCCTGTGGGGACTGGCGCACTCACCTGTCCCTCTGGGTAGTGTTCTCTGTGACTTCTGAAACATTCAGGAGAATACTAAAATCTCACACTTGCACCACAGCCATTTATTAAGTCCAAGTTTTATAATGGTATTTTCTTTCTCTTCTTTGTATAATTTCTGCTACATTATTTCAAACTATTAAAATATTTTTGCTCATGTATCAGCAATATATTTTAAGTACAACTCTTATTAAATATTTATAAAACACAAGCATCTTATTTTTCTCTACACAGTTATTAGACATTTTTCTTGGTGTGTGTATTTTAATGGTATCCTTTTGTTTAACCTTATGAAAGTATAGACCTAAACTTATACTAATGTTCTTGGAGGAGAGAGATTAAAACTCATATTCCAACTATGTTTGAGAAGACTGACATATTTTATGTTTCTTAATTATCTTTAAAGTTCCCAATTGCATTACTGTTGAAAAGACTCAATTTACTATGTGCCAAAGAAAGAATAAAAGAACCTCCCAGACAACTGCTGCTTCAGATGAGGAAGTATTTCATTCCTTTGTGCTGTCAGAATATAAAACTTTCATGTGAAGGGCGTTTTTTAACCTTCTTTTGTTCTACTCAAAGTCACAGCATCATCGGGTCAAGATTGACATTCAACACACAATTATAAAATATTAATTTAGTGAAAAAAATTCAGGATATGGATTTTCTGCATTTATTAATTAGAAATGCCTTTAGATCTTTGTCTCTCAAAAATATTTTACAATATGTGAATAAAGCCTCTAAACTAGCTTGACAAAGTTGGTCTATCTCTTGAGATTTTGATTAGCCTATAGAGATTTTTTAAACCCTTCTTCCAAATTTCCCATTTTTTTTACCAAAGGGTCATTTCATTCAAAATCTTATTTTGTACCCTTTGTGACCCTCTCACTGTGTGCCTTTTGGAAGTTCTGAGGAGAACCCGATGAATCAATAGTACCCTGCAGGAAAAGCTGCTGTCGGCTTTGTTCATCTGAAATGCATTAGGAGTGGGCAGTCTGCCCCCTTCTAAATGTATATAATTTTCAGTTTTCTATAAATCAGTTGCTGTAACCTACTTACATATTTCATTATATCATTTATTCTTTTGTTTTAGGCTATAATTGTCTTAATCACTTTTGGATGGTAATGCAGATAGAGACTTGTTTTATTCACAGGTTTAAATTCATGGCACATTTTTATTTATCAATACCCTTTTTATTTAATTTTTCTTTTATCAAGGGTCACTTGTCCCATTCCTTATCTGCCTTCTCTTTTCACCACATACTCTTAACATTTTAAAAGAATATGCCATCATTGTAAAATATTGTTTTGACTTTTTAAAAACATTTATATGTAAATGGTATTATATTACAGATCATAGTTTTTTTTCTGTTTCTTATACTTTGTTAAGATACATTCAATAGGACTATATTAAGTGGTTATGAATGCATAATAATTCACTTCTATAGTTACATAGAATTTCATAGTGTGTGTCCACCACAAACAACTATCCATTCTCCCAACAATGGACAGCCAGATTGTTTTATGTTTGCACCACACTTCCTTGGATATTGGAAGCAGAGCTAAGATAGGAGTTTGCACTGGAGTTCTCAGGGACTAAAGAATTGCCTGTTCTCAAAGTCATTTCCTTTGTAGCACATGCATGTTTAAATGCCTCTCTGCTTTGACTTTACTGTCCTATCTCTGTTTCACAGTGAACAAGGGGAATAAGGTTGACTGTAAAGATGGCTCAGACATCCAAAGTGCTTGCTCGCAGAGCTTGGCAGCCGAGGTTTGATTCCCAAGTACCCAGATGTGGTAGTATGAAAATGTATGGACTCGGGTGTTTTATTAATTTTAAAATTGTTTAATTTTGTTTAACTTGATTCTGCAGTGTGTCACTAGGGGTGGATCCTGGAGTCCAGCCCTAAAGTGTCACTGTAGGTGGAACTGATTCTAGCACAACTGTTTAAGAGAGCAGTTTGAGCTCTGGAGTGTGCTTGCTGCTTTTTTTTGTGTTTGTTGACTTTGTGGTTGTTTCTCTCAGCTTGGATTTATGAGTGGAAGCTAGCTTATTCCTCCATTGATGGAATCTGGATCTGTAACCTTGAAATAAACCCATTCCTCTGTTTCTTCCAGAAATAAACCTTTTCTATCTGGTTTCGTAGATGGTACCAGCATTGTGGAACTAATTAAGACCCCAGACACAAGGTAAAGCCAGATTATGCAGTAAGTGGTCCATGTATCTAGAGTTCATTTGTAGGGACGAGAGACTGATGAAGCCCATTGCCATTCTCTCCCTCCCTCCCACCCTCTCTCCCTCCTTTCCTTTCTTCACTCTCTCTCCCTGCTTGCAAATAAATAATAAAAAAATATTAGTGAAATAATGGGCAAACTATGATCTTTCTGAGCTTAATTTTTCAGTGAGCAATTTCTATCTCAATTCTGTGACACATCAAATAGTGGATTTCAATAAAGAGCTTGCAACCTGTGTTGTCTGAACTTTCCAGGAACAAAGAATCTAGAATTATTCTTAGAAGAAGTGATTATTTGAATTAGGTGTCTCCCATTAACTCATATGTTCTGAATGTTAGGTCCTTAGCTGGTGGCAATTTGTGAGTTGAAGCCTTACCAGAGAAGGTATGTAGCTATGGGCAGGCAGGCTCATGGGTGTGGTGGTAGTTTCAGTGTTATAGTTTGAATATATTGCCCCATAGACTCAGGGGCAAGATATTATTAATATATTTTCATATGTTTTATTAAAATTGAGCTTGTGACTTGAGCCCATAGCAGGCAGATCCCTTCTGGAGGGCGCATGTCACTGGGGGTGGATCCCAGAGTCTAGCCCTAAGGTATGCTTGGGTATGGATCTTTCAGTCCAGTTGATATCTCTCTTCTTAGAGTTATAGAAGTGATCTAGCCTCTACTATTGTTGGTGTTCCCCTGAACTCTGTAAGCCTGATATAAACCACTTTCCTCTCATGAGCTCCGTCTGGTTGGATATTTGTCCCAGCAAAGAGGCGCTGACTGCAACAGATTTTTAGACAGTTGGCCCTTGACAGTGTTTGGCACACTCTCCTGCTGCTATTGTTCAATAGATGCTGACCAGGAGATGATGTCCAGCCTTTTATGCCACATTTTCTTCTGTCATCATGGAGCTTTGGTCTCCTCAAGTCTGTAAGCCAAAATAAACCCTTTCCTTCCACATGCTGTTTTTGGTTGGGTCCTTTGTTCCAGCAAGGAGAAAGTAACTGCACTAGAAGACATATTCTGTGTACAATGTGGAGAAGAGTTTAGGCATTTGGGAAATATAGGCATGTGTCATAGTCAGCCACACACCACTGGGATGAACCTCCAAATCAGGCACAGATATGTTAAGAAGAAATTTATTGAAGTTACAGAGCCAGGGGAAGTTCCATAGTGGTGAAACACACAGGTTCAAACACAGAGAGAGAGAAGCCATCACCACACACACACACACACACACACACACACACACACACACACACACACACAAAGAAAAACAGGTGAAAGGGAAGGGATTTCCTTCCCCTTGAGCTTCCTTACATCCTACCCCCTACTTAGAGGGCTACCCACTCTGGAGGAAAATCTGGCTGTGGATTACTAAACAAGTCAAGCTGACAACAAAATTTAACCATCACAGGACTGAAACATGCATTCACTTGGCATATTAAGGTATTGAACTGCCATCTTCTCTCAATACATATTTGTGCTACCTTAAGAATCACAAATCTCGCCGGGCGTGGTGGTGCACGCCTTTAATCCCAGCACTCAGGAGGCAGAGGTAGGAGGATCGCTGTGAGTTCAAGGCCACCCTGAGACTACAGAGTGAATTCCAGGTCAGCCTGGGCTAGAACGAGACCCTACCTCGAAAAACCAAAAAAAAAAAAAAAAAGAATCACAAATCTCACAGCAAAGAATTAATGGCTGTACAAATGACCAAAGATTTATTTGAAGTTATGAGGAAAAAAATGAGTGCTGGGGGAAGATTTATCAAAATTATTGCAGCAATCTATTTTCTGGCCATGTTCTTACATTCCAAGAAAGTTTCAATCTTTGTCACCTTCATCTTTGATGTTTTTCTTTAAAATAACTCCTTTTTCTTGGTGTGGGAAGCAGGATTTAATATGTAAGGACTCACCTGCCTCTGCCTGGAAAACCCCACCTAGAATATTCATAGTTCAGAGCCCTCCATGTAAAATAAGAAAGAATAAAAGCAACCAGAAACAATATACAGCTCACCACCTTTTGACCCTCTAGCTCCACCCAGTTAATGTCTGCGATGGTTAGGCTTTGTTGTCAACTTGACTTGTTTAGTAAACTTGGGTGAGTCTCTGAGGTTGTTTACAGGAAGGCAGCCCTCTCAGTAGGATGGATGCAGGATGTAAGGAGGCTCAGGGAAACTAGAAAAAAAAAAAAAAAAAAACTTTCCTTGCTGGGAGGACAGTGCAAGAGGGAAATTCCAGGGATAGTGAGTCAACAAGTCTGATAAATTGTTGCAAGACCCCACCCTAAGGCTATGTAAAGGGGGAAAAGCCTGTTTTCTGCTCCCTGCCTGTTTGCTGATGTGTGTGTGGTGTTGGAGATGGGTTTTTCTCTCTCTACTTGGACCTGTGAAAGGGGGCCAATCTCTTTCTCCATTAGGGAACTTCCCCTGGATCTGTAGCTTCAAAAACTCCTTTCTTCCCATAATTGTGCCTGGTTTGGAGAGTCGTCCCAGAGGTATGTGGCGGACTATGACAATTTCTTATACTCTTCACAACCAAATTTTTTCAAGGAGATGGTTTGCCTTCCCTCTGCAACCCACTTTTCGTATTCCACTGGAATAAGTGTTACCCTGGAGGCCAAATTCAACACTTTTCATTCTTTGTTCTACTTTTTCTCCTGTCAGCAAATGACATGTAAACAACTTCTTTCATCACTGGCATGGCCTTCTGGCTAAGATCAAGCAAGTGTAAACAGCTTCTTCCACCGTCAAATCCTCAAGAATGCTATTTTGTTTAGTTTGAATTTCTGCCTTTCCAGGAAAGTCTTCTGCTTCCTTCATCTCATAACATATCTAATTCTGAAACGTGGTTGAATTCTCTGTCCAAAACTCTCCTCTCCTGCTCCCCTACCCTTCCCACCTGAAGCAATTACATGTCTTCATTTACTATACTTCTGTGTGCCAGGGTTTGTCTAATGTATGTCTTCAGTCCACATATCATTGGGAATTCCATAAGCCTTTGAGAGCAAACAGTACTTGTTGGTACTTCCAACTAAGGTTGTCCACTGTACTGACTGATTCCTACTCAAATACTCCAAGTCCTCTTCAAATTGTCTTTCTTTCTTCTTTCTTTCTTTCTTTCTTTCTTTCTTTCTTTCTTTCTTTCTTTCTTTCTTTCTTCCTTTCTTTCTGTTTCTTTCCTTAATTCTTTCGTCTTTCTTTCTTCCTTCCTTCTGTCCCTTCCTTCCTGCCCTCCTCTCCTTTACTTCCTTCCTCTCTTCATTTCTATTCTGTTCTCCTTCTCTTTCTCTCTCTCATTCTTTCCCTTTTTCTTGATCTCTTTTTTCTTTTTCTCTATTTCTTTTCTTTCCTTCTTTCTCTTTATTTCCTCCTTCCTTTCTTTTTTCTTTCTTTCTTTTGTCTTTCTTGTTTCTTTTTGTACTGTGTTTCATGTTTGGTATAAACATCTATTCATTCATACACTGCAGCTTACTTAACTTTGCCCTTATCTTTTTCAATCCTGATATGTAATCAATTATCAAATCATACCAATTCTATATCTAAAATATATTTAAAATCTACTCACTTATCTCAGTGTTTTCCCAATGGATTCTAGACCAGAAGACACAGTGAACATTATAAATTCTAAATCAGATTTTAAATACCTTCAGGGGACCCCAATAACCCACATGGTACCACTGTTTCATGGATTAGGCTCCCACCACACTTGGAATTTGGTTTATACTCTTTTATCAACAACCGGATACACATCTGACCTTGTGTTCAACAATCTCTCTACCCCCATAGTTACTTTCTCTGTGCTGGAATGTTCTTCTGTCATCACATTCCCTCCTTTCACCTAAGTAACACTTGGCCATTGGCCCAGGATTTAAATTGTATCTCTCCAGATTCACTTCTTTTTGAGATCTTTTATGAAATAATGTACTTTTCATAATATTAGTTAAACTTGTAGTGTTTTTAATACTAATTCTACATGCTCCAATTTTTAGTTCAAGTAGACAAAAAAGTAGCATTCATTCTCTTGACATGGTGACTGATATCTGAAGTATTTAAAACACACTGGGTGAATCCATGCTTAAAGGAAGAAATCTCTCTTTTGAGAATTTTGCAAGCATGATCTCATGAAAGCCTTCACCAAACTTCCTCTACTGACCTAGTGTTCCTTCCCTCTATTCTCCTGGTACTCTTCCTGTGTGTCTACAGTAGCCTTACAAAATTGACTAAAGACAACTCCAAGATCTCCCTCTACTGAGATCTAGCTTTAGAGCTAAATTTCAAATTCCAGGATTGATTGATTGCAACTGGAGTAGTTTGGATGGAATTTCAGTTCTGCACCAAGAATAATTTGAGGTGGACTCTGTCTAGGTTTCCTGAGTGTGAAAGGTTCCCAGAACACAAATGACAATGTACACACTGTGTGCACTATTTTGTACATTCTACAAAGCATTACTTTGCCTTGAATGATATGGCAAATTGACTGAGGCAGTGGAGAAAAAGAAAGGGGAAAGAAATTGAAATTTAAATTAATCCATTCTGTCATATTAAATATGTATATGTGTACCTCTCTCTAAATTTAATCCAATTAATCTTCCACACTGCAAGTATTCATTTAATCTTCCACACTGCAAGTAGAATTAGACTGTTAAAATGCAGGCTGTCTTACTAGTTCCCTAGTGAAACTTTCTCCAGTGATTCCTAATCACCTAGGTTAAAAACATAAAAACTTTAACATGGGTTAAAATGGTCCATATTAACATTTGTTGAATTCATTTCTCAGATTTTTTGTTCCATCTGCTTACTTCCTTGTTTCAGATATATTTATTTTCTATTATTTTTTATTTAAAGAAAAGGAACAAAGATAAAGAGGAAATAGGGAAAAACAACCTCTACTTCCCTTGTTCTAAAATGTTTATTGGTTACATGATCAAATTATTCTTTTACCTCTCCTCAGCCTCCTTCCCACATATTAGTTAACTATTGTCTAAACTATCAAGATATCTTGTGTAATCTCATATAAAGATAATTGTCATATTGTATTTTAACCATCATGGTGTTCTTTCTCTGCTGGTCCATGAGCTCCTGAGGACAGAGACTTCTAGTGCACAGTGGTTAAGACAGAGGCTAGATGTTTAAACTCTGTATTCATCTCTTCCAAGCTTTGTGAATGTTAATCAGTTTATTTTGGTCTCCTATGAAATGGAGCTGTTAATACTTGTCTGAGAATTAATAAGTGCTACAACAAAAGAAGTACTGAGTGGATACTATTGTTAGTAGCATTTGTTGTAGTTACCTATTGCTGCAAATAAACCCTCATAAATTCTACTAACTTTTGGCAACAATTGGTTTTTTTAATATGTCACACTTTTGTAGGTAAGTTTTGTCTACAGTATTGAATGAAACTTGTCAGAGTCCAAACCAAATTCATCTGTATCTGATATTTTGTAAGTCTGAGAAAACTGCGCTCAGCTGAACAAACAAGGAGAATGCCTACATTTGGTCTTTCTACTAGTTCCACTCTGAGTATCAGACTTTAATTCTGGCTGGTTTCACCTGGGGCATCAGTTTCAAGAAAACCAGGCTGAAGATTCATGACCTTCTCTTGCTCTGGCTTCAAAAATCACCTCTTCATTACTGCTATGCTCAGTTGGTTACTGGTAAGTTGTGAAGGTAAAGGGAACTAGACTCCATCTCAAGAAACCATTGTCAAGATGACATTGTAAAAGTGTTTGAGGGGAGAAGACAGGAGATACTCTTCACACCATCTTTAGGAAATAGAGTTTATCTGTTTAGCAGAGTTCCAGAGAAGAAGGGTTGAGTGGGAGACCTCAGAGGGAAGATGCAAGACTAAGTCACTCTTCTTGCTCTGCGGGATATTTTAACTCTGTCTTTGCTCACTGTGGAGAGTGAGATGCAAGCACAGTTTGAGAATGCATTACTTGTTTTATTAGTTCAACTTAAACATAGTATTTTATAGAAAAATAAAGGAATAGATATAATAAAATACCTTTAATTGTCTCTGTGAGATGAATTAATTTTTAAATTATTAGTTCAAATTATTTCATCAAATATTTCACAAGTCTAGGATTATATTTCAAAATGAAAGAAAACAATAAATATATTGATCTAAATGTCATTGATCAAGTTATTGGTGTTAGAAAAATTATTTTTAAAATCTCCACAACATTGGAACAAAGAAAATTTCGTGTCCATTCATGCAATTCAGCTGACCATGTGCCCAAGAAAGTTTGAAGCTGCACTTCCTAGTGGGGATCCAATTATTAGACCAGAGGTATGAATAATAATTTCTACCTTAACAATTATATATATATATTAAAATTACAATTCCTCTGTGAAGAATGATCTTGATCAGGTCAGTGGGGGATGGGAAGAGCCACGTTAACTGTGGGCAGCACCATACAATGGGCCTGGATCCTGGCTGGATAAACAGGAGAGAGCTTCGTGGGCAGAAGTGTTCATTAATGCTTCTTCACTGTAGTGAATGTGACAGCCCTGGTTCAAGCTCCTATCACTATGCTTTCACCACCATGACAGACTATAACCTGTAATTGTAACCTAAAACAAACCCTTCCTCCTGATTTTTTGGTCAGGTGTTTTGTGCCACCTACCATGAGAAAATAACTAAAAAGCACAAAACAATAAAGAACATCTATAAATAGTGGTCAACAATATGAAACCTAACAGATTAAAAAAATGATTTGGAAAATAGAATATGGTATTCCATATTCAATGAAAATAAGCTCACTTCATTATTCACATACGTTTGTTGGAGACATCTGCTTTAAATTCTGAAATGTCTTACTGAGCAATGGATAACCCAAGACTCTAAATTCAAGATTTTTTCCCTTTTCTTGGACCACAGCCCAGTTCACTGAAGTGGAGAGTAGCATTTATTACAATTCAACAGCACCTAAGGGACTGAGTGGAAGAAAATGCATTGATTTACTGTGACTCTTGGCTGCTGTGATTTGTCAGAAACCAAGAGGCACAGAGAACAGGATTTTGGTAGCAGCTATCAAACAAATGCAGGGAACAGGAAACAGTTTTCCTGTGTCGACAGTAATGATGAAATTTGCTTAGGTTACTTGTTTATTTGCAATGTAATTGGTGTTCATCACATAAACCAAATCTTGCTGATAATATATGTTGAATCTTTCAGGTGACCATCTCTCATTGTGTTGATGCTAAATGAGTATCAATAATCTCTAGGTATAAGATGTATGCAATCAGTAAAAATGAGTGTAAATCATACCTGAATAGGATGGAGTTGACCATTCCTGAGTTCTTGAATTTAGCCACAGTACCTCAGAAGAAACTGGGAAGCAAGTCAGAGCTGTTTGTTTAGTAGAAGCATTTTCTATGTATAAGTGTTGGTGAGGTCCTCTTTATACTCCTACGTCATTGAATCATATCCCAGAGGCAGCTAACTTATGCCTGGAATCCCCATGCCTTCTGACAAACACTAAATGGCTTCAACTTCATCAGTAACTGAAGAGCAATCAACAGTGGTTTGGCCTCACACAAAACAAAACAAAACAAAACAAAACAAAACAAAACAAAACAAAACAAAACAAAACAAAACAAAAAGGAAACTCCCCAAATCTCAATTCTTTTATTATTCTTGGTAAGTTTTGAATTCTCTGAATCTCGAGTTAACAATAAAATATATAATTGACTATGAATTACTTACTAAGCTTAATTTTTGAATTTAGTAATTGAGTTCCTATTTTGTGCCCAGGATTCTAATGTCACAATCATTACTCTGAGTGGGAAGTTAAAAACAAATCCATTAAGTGTTGTTCATATTCTAGAGATATGCAATAATTATAGGTAATGTTATCTTGTTTCATAGGATGTGTGTACAACACACACATGATATCATGGAAACTTAGGTGAGGCAGACACTTGATTTTTCCCTTAAGAATTAGAGAAATCAGACACATGAGGTCCCAAAAACAAGACAGGATTCTGACAAAGCTCTTGAATACCCACCCCAGGCCAACAGTAAGATCCTATTGCTAAAGAAACCACAGAAATTCATTGATCAGCACCAAGAGACCCTTTGAGATCCAGAATGGTAACCAGCCTATAGATGGTTGCTAGTGCAGTGCTTGAAGGCACTGAATAAGCTGCCAGGGGTAATTGGTCAACATAAAATGCAGACTGTAGCCATGAGTAGGCTGAACACACTTCCTTCTTGGAGTTATCAGCAACCTAAGAAGTAATCACTTGTGCAATGGAGGTGCCAAAGCCTGGGGGGGGGGATAATCAACAGCATTTAATTTGGCCAAGAAATCCACTCAGTGGCAAGGAACACTTAACTGGAAATGGGACTCAGGGGCCCCAAAGAGAAATCCACTTTACCAGAGAACTATAGATAGGCTACTCTCAATAGAATCATGGCAATTCAGAAATGTGTATCTCAGTTAACCTATACTGATCTCACTTTCCCAAGGGGATTCTGTTTGTATTTTTCAGAAGGCAGTGAGAGAACTGTAGCCTTTACACCCTACCAACAAGCCACAGGTGGATGGCTGACATCCGGGCAAGAGATGAGCCACCCCAGACCTACTGTGGAGGATCTACATGGAACCCCACAGAGAGTGGTGAAATAAGCAAGAGACCCACAACCACAGCCAGTCAGTCAACACAGGATAAGCCAGACAGACAGACACCAATGATTTCAACACAACCTAAATCAGAAGTAAAGAGACCCCCTACGACCTCAACAATAAAGCGGCCTTAATACTCACCCACCATGACTCAGGGAACTGAGCCAAAAAGGGGGGTGGAAAGATTGTAAGAGCCATGGTGGGGAGAGTTTCCAGAGACATAGCCCCCCTCAGTAACAACATACAAAGCGGAGTGGATGAGGATTGACTCCCAGGCTATCCATAATTCCCTACCCCATGGACTGATCCACTTTGCCCACGAAGGAGGATACCCAGCTGATTGGGGACAGGGAGGAGGGAAATTGGGAATATCAACACATCATTTGCTCATACAGTGTATCTAATTATGGATAATAAAGATTTTTAGATTTTTAAAAAAGGAGAAATCAATATGACTTTTTTATATTATATATGCATATATACATTTCATATATATTTGGGAAATGGTTTCTAATTCTCTATTTTTCTCACTTAAAGAGTTAACAAGAAACTCTCCCCAATTGTCCCATCTCAGTGTCATCATTGGAACAGGAAGATGTGCAAATGATATCTTCAGTATCACCTGCTGAATTTGTCTCTTAAGGAGCATGATTTAGATGTTGGTATTTTCAGAATTAGTTGCAGCTGAGACAAATGAGAATGGAGAGAGAAGTTTAAAAAAAATCCAAACCAAACACTGTTCAGCTCATTATTTCTCCTGGTGTCAGAATAGGAAGTTAGGTCATGGAACATCATTTATTTCATTGGCAAGGTCTTCCTTATAGGTACTTTCTTGTGTTGCTTATAAATAAACATAATACTCTCTAAAGAATTTTCTATTATTATACATTTTATGATGGTATATTAATTGTTGTTATGAAATTTTTTGTACTTGTTTTTTCTCATCTTCTTTTGATAAATATTCATTAGAATCCAACTGCGAGCAAGTGACTTTAACTGCTGAGGTATCTTCCCAGCCCCACAGAGCCAACTATGGATCAAGCATTTTTCCAGGTGGGTGTGTACATGCAGAGGTGTGTTAAAAGACACCAGCTGAGGAGAAGGGTTGATTCATGGCACTATTTTCAATGTAAATATTCCCATCATGACTGATTTTAAGCCATCAACAAGACATCATGAATGATGAGTTGGACAGATATGCATCCCATTGATTCTTATGAATTCATGCAAGCTAGTTTCAGCACACCATTGAATATGAAGTGCTAATACACAAAATACAGAAATATCCTGCCTTCACTGAGTCACATATATATTACCTTACTGATTCTGTAAGACACTGCCACTCCCCTGTGAATGTATAATATTCCTCATTAAAATATTAATCTTTTCAGATTGTATAAGGAATCACAATTAGAGATATCAAGTAATTCATACTTACATAGATAGCTGGAAGTTGCTGAACCCAGGAAAATAAACATATGCAGTTTCTGATTATAATGGCTTGTGCCTGTCCTTGCTTTGTGTATTCAGTTACTCATTGAAATCTTTGCAAACTAGGTTGTGATTCAGTAACAACAACAAAAAAATGAAATGCATTATTGATATATACGATTGTGTCTTAACTATATTTTAACTTGTGATACAATGTGTGCACATCATTGAAACAAAATTTTCACACACAAAATTACTCCCATGTATTATTTGTGAATTATTTGTAAAGCTTTCATTTTAGCAGTGAGTGGATACACTGGGTCACATATTTAAATATATTTCTTCCTTTGGACTGTATTCAAAGTAACTTTGAGGTATGAGGGAGATTGCTCAATGGTTAAAAGGAACTTCCTTGCAAAGCCTGCTGGCCTAGGTTAAGTTACCCAGTACTCATGTAAAGCAAGATATACAAATTGGCACATGTATCTGGAGTTTGTTTGAGGTAGCAAGAGGTCCTGGTACTCCTAGTCTCTCTCTCTCTCTCTCTCTCTCTCTCTCTCTCTCTCTCTCTCTCTCTCTCTCTTCCCCTCTCTCTCTCCTTTCTCTGGATAATTATGTATTGGTGGTATTTAGATTGTTTTGGGACATAAAATTAAATAGATAATATATTGGCTGTCTATGACTACTAAAACTAATTACCACAAATTAAGTGATTGAAATAAGCACTAATTTATTATCTCATAGTTGTCTAGTTCTAAAGTACATTATGAGTCTCCTTGAGCCAATATCAAGATGCCCTCAGGGTGATATTCTTTCTGTAACTAGCAGAAGTTTTATTTTGTTACCCCGTCTTTATAGCCAGCTATGGTCTCCTGAGTCCTTCTTATGTCAGAGCACTGTGATACTCACCTTCCTATGTCCCTCTGTCACATTTAAGACCCGTATGATTATATTATGTCTGTTCACATAATATAGAATAATGTTCCCTTTTCAAGGTCAGCTGATAAGTAACCTTAATTCCATATGCAAACTAAATTTCTTTTTACTCAACTTACATTTTTCTCAAGATATTTACAGATTCAAGAGATTAGGATGTAGACATCCTTGGAGACCTTCATTATAGACTCCAAGTATCAGGATTGAAGTTATTCTTTTGTAGTTCCATCAGATTACTTCAGTAATCTCACATTGTCACTTTTTGACTCATCCATCCTGTCGCAGTCAGCCACACACCACTGGGATGAATCTCCAAACCAGGCACAGTTTGGGGAGGAAAGTATTAATTAAAGTAACGGATCCAGGGGAAAGGAAGTTCAAGAGAAGGCTGGTCCCATTTATCAGATCCAAGCACACACACACACACACACACACACACACACACACACACACACAACACAGAGAGAGAGAGAGAGAGAGAGACAGAGAGAGAGAGACAGAGACAGAGAGAGACAGAGAGACAGAGAGAGAGAGAGAGAGAGAGACCCATTACCAGCAACTCAAGCAAGCATACTCCAACTAACAAACAGCAGGACTGCCAGACTTCAGCTCTGACTGCTCTTTGAATATGTATCATTGTAATTTCACATCCACCTTAGAAATAAGTTAGGACTGGACCCCAGGAGGCCAAGCCAAGGTGACACCCCCTCCAGCCAGAAGGCTGGAGACAATTCACAAGCTTTAATAAACTTTTGAATCTATAGGGGACATCCATTCAAACTACCACAATCTACCAATAGATACCCCAATAGATTTATAGCCACCTATATTATGTTCAGTCCAACTTTAAAGGTCCCACAGTCTTTACCAACTTTAAGGATGTTCCAAAGTCCTAATTCTTATCTAAAATTTAAGATGGTCTTTTAACTACAAATTCTGTAAAATCAAAACAAGTTACAAACTTTTAACATATAATGGCACGGAGTAAACATTTCCAACTGCTATGAGGCATAACAAGGAAAGACTGGGCCAATGGAAACTCAACAAACATCAGCAAACATCCATGTCTGCAGTTCAAGTCCCATAGCAAAACCAGTGACTGACAGTCTCTGTATTCTTCCAATTCCTTCCCTCCAGCTTGGTTATATAAGAAAATTGAGGCAAAAGATACACCATACTCAGAGCTTGCTCAGACAAGGATTGCTTTATTCAGCAACAAGTGGAGAGTGGACAGACTTCTCTTGAGTCTGAAGCCATGCCCCCTCCAAAACCTGGAAAGCTTCTAGGAGGGTATTTAAAGAACTTTTTGCGTGATATGGACTTCACAGATAAAGTTTTTCCTAGGTATGGGGCTCCTTAGGTGACACTACCAACACAATAGAGTGGACATATAAATATTGATTGGGCTGGGTGCAGAGATCTTTTCAAAAGGGGCTTATCAAAGATAGGAACCTTCAGATATGTAAAACATTCTCTCAGGTGCTTTGAGGTGTTATCCTGGGTAAGATCCTGTATAAAAACATTATCCCAGGCTCAAGGAGACCTGTCTTTCCCTTCAGGCTGAGTAGCTGGGAAAACTTTCCATCCCTAGCCAACAGCAACACTCTATGGTATCCCTTGCAGAGTCCTGGAATATCCCAAACATCTTCAGGTCTCCATTGCAAACCATGGTGCACCTTCCAATGTCTTTACTGGCCAATCAGCGACTTCATACCCTGTTCTATACACCACATCTCACAGTGGCTCCTTGAACCGTGTGCACTTTATGACCCACTCCATGCATGTATTTCTCATGCTTCCAAAAATAATAAAAGGTATGCAGGACATAGCCATGTTGTTAATCCAGGGGCAAAATAAACCATGACCTTGAAGAACAGGTTGATTCCTTTTAACTGTGTCCTTCCAAAAGAGTTTGCACAGTCTATCTTTCTGTCCTGCCTGGGTGGAAACACCTCAGGTGTCTCTTCATTTTTTCATTGTAAAGCAGTTGGGCCATAATCAAAAGCTAGTCATTGTGCCAGTAAGTTAAACTTGCTTTGAGGTTTTTTCCAACATTAAATCTTAAATTCTCAGTTCCATATCCATAGAGATGCACAACAGTCCATTACCTAAAATTTGCCTTGATCAAACTCTCTGCACATGGACAGTAGGATGCATTCATCCCTAGGTCCAGGAACAGAGTTCTATTAAGTTTTTTGTAGTCTCTTCTTCCCCTTAGAAAGTTTACAAGACAAACCTCCAAATGCAATTCTCTCTGTACTGAACACTTCCAAATTCTCACCAGAATAGCCATAAAACTTGGCTTACCACTCTGGAAGGCATCTTCAGTTTTAAGTACCAACATGTCCATGTCCATTCCTCATGAATGGTGAAAGAATGGTGAAAGAATGGTGAAAGAGGCTGGTCCCCTTTCACAGATCCAAGCAGAGAGAGAAACCCATCCAGCAACTCCAGCCAGCACAGTCCAACTCCCAACCAGCAGGAACTCAGGCCTGAGCTCAGACTGCTCTTTGCATATTTATCACTGGAATTTCACCTCCACCTTAGAAATACCTTAACATTGAAGGCTAGGCCAAGTGACACTCCTCCAGCCAGGAAGATGGAGAAAAACTGATAAAAAAAATAGTCTTGAATCTATTGGGGGACATCCATTCAAACCACCACACATTCCATGTGATGTATTTATAGAGTTGGAGACACACAGAGATGAGCTTCAGTACCTGATCTTCATCTCTTAGTTTTCTAACCGTGGCCAAGAAAACTCAACTTTCAGTCTCATTACATGTCTGCTGATAACATGGGTTACAAGAGTTTAGTGAGGAAAGGGAAACATATAATTTATAGGCCTATTAAAATGATCAGCTTATTCTCACTATTTTTATCTGAATTTTATTTTGTGTGTGTCAATGTCACTTGTTTTTATTAGCATATATTAATTATATAACAATAATGGGTTGCATTATGATATTTTCATGCACGAGTGTGATGTATTTTCGTCATATTCATGTCCCATTATCCGCTCTTGTTCTGCTTTCATTCCAGCCAATTCCTTTCCTCTTTCAAACTATTCTTCTTTCTACTTTCATGACCCCTCCCCATACCCTTAGTTGACCCATTTTATTGAGATAACAGAGAAAATAGAAGAGGCATTAGGTGTGGGTTCTTGTTCCTCTTGCTTCAATAGTGATTACTAGGAATTTTTAAGATCTATCTAACAACCACTGAATCTTTTATTAGGAAAGGGGATGTGGATACAAAGGGAGAGGAGAAAATGAGGAGGGTTAGTTGAGATTCCAGGTGTGTCAGCTTAGAGCCTAGAAGTCACAGGTGATGTTGAGCTAGTATAAAGGTTGTGTTTCCCATTTATCCCAGCGATCTAGGTCCAGGTGTGAGCTCAAGTGGCGATAGAAGCTGTGTAGCATTAAAGCTTCTATTCTAGACAGATTTTTGTGATCAGGAGGAAATCTTGTGGATGCCCTTAGCAGTTCTACAAGGTCAAAGCACAGAAAATGGCAGAGCAATTCCTACTCAAACTTGAGAGGTCAGGAGTTATGGAAGAGAAGATAGGTGGATTTTTTTTGGGGGGGTATGTAAAAGTATTTAATATTTATTCTGGTTTAAAATCTGAAATATAAGGAACTGAAACATATGATGGTTATTATTAAATTTTCAATCTGTGAAACCTAACATGATGCTGAATACAGTGTATGCTGAATATAAAGTAAGAAATATTCTCATTCATTTGTATAGGTTTTGCTTCAATGTCCTAAATACATAAGAATTCATGGAAATCAAATGGTTATAGGCTTCAAATTTCCACTGGGTATGAATATAGTAAAATAATATTCTCTCTCCATGGGAAAATGATCCTGTTGTTCCTGACATTCCCTAGCTCTGCTATACTTCTTGCTACTTGTTATAAAATGCAGTAACATTCCTAAAAGGCTCACTTGATATGATGGGGAATGTATCTGAATGATTCAAAACACACTTACTTGATTTAACCAACGTGCATATGCATTTGACATTATTTCTTTTAATTTTTTAAATGCATCTTATATGTCCCATCAATTTGGACTATTCTAGTATGCATTCATTTATGAATGCTTTTACAACTCCAAATGGCTCATAATAGCATATTTGAAACTCGAAGAGTTGATACTCTAAATGAATGTTAAGGCTCATAATCCAAATGAAAAGCTGTTATTGCATGAAACTCAAGTCATTTTCCAGAGCATAATATCTCAGCAATTTCAAACACTTTTATTCAAAAATGAAGAGAAATTAGACAATATGATGACATCTCCTTTGTAAGTTTAAATTGTTGAAATTGTTTTGGAATTATCTTATTGGAAAAGAGCAAGCAAATTTGTAAACACACATTTGCATCACAATATATTAACCCTTGACAATGGAAACAAAAATGTCACCAAATTATAATGTCCAAGAATAACGTACTTCCAAATACCAAAAATAAAATCCCCTCTCCATAGATAATTATATTCTTTTATAAAACAGGAGGTATAAGTCTCTTCTATGGACTTACACAAAATAATAATGGCTCATATGGTCCATGTGTTTTATCAGTTACTGAACTTTGGAATATCACATCACTCACTGGCTATTTCTACACACAAAGCAATTATCCTATGCATCACTATTGATACAGTAAATGGTAACTGATATAGTAAATGACATGGAGAGAATTTTTGGAATTTCCCCCCCTCCTCTGAGTTCATGTCCTCTGATGCAAAAGACTTATACACAGGGACAGAAGTAAATCTTAATTACACATTTATTCTGAAATACTTAATTGCAAAAAGGAAAAGTGGGACAGAAAGGCAGACCAATCACCATGTGGTTCGTGAGGTCATAAAACATATACAAAGTGCATAAATCACCCAAAAAAGTGAAGAAACGAAATAACACACATGTTAAAGAAAATTTCCCTTCTCTCCCCCCTCTCTGATCTCTTTGATCAGAGAGGGGAAAAAGATGACACTCACTGGCAGGTTCCAAACACTTCCCTGCCAGCAATCAGGACAGAAGGAAAAGCCAAAAGCCTCTCCCAAGTTTAAGTTCGGACTTTTAAAGATTTCCTTGCCTGAGGGAGTGGTCAGCTGTGGCCTAGGAGGGTAGCGTGATATGATGTCACCTGTCTGAAGCCATCCCTCTCTACCTGTGGGGGTTTCTTCCTCCTAACCCCTCTCACTATGACTATCGGAGAAAAAGTTATCTACTTTCCCCTACAGTTATCTATTTGCTAGGGGGAGTGTATTTTCCTTCTAATTTCTAAGTATCAGAGACCTTCATACACAACTTTCGGTCTAAATACTTTTCAGAAAGCTAAAACCTGTTGGACAGTGGCTTAGTGATTCTCAAACTGTGTTCAATTCCCTGTCTCCAAAACTCCCTAGGACATTTTGTGACAGTTTTAGGCAAGTTGACAGATTCCATGCCTGACTCCCCATCCCCCAGATTAGGAGGTATTTCTAGCTAGAGCTCAAACCTAGATGCTAAAACTTTTTGGTCAGGTATGGACCGGCCAGCTATCTCTCTACTTACCTGGCTGAGGTCTTTAAAAGTCACTGAAACAAAGTCCAGCCTCTCTTCTTCCTTCCAGATGGCTTCCTAGGAGGAGGACTTCTAAATCTCCAGGTCTTAGGAAGGTAAGATGGGGTGGGGTGGGGCTCAAAAATTTCCCTCGTGAACCTTTTTCCTCATGATGGGAGCCCTCTGTTATCTTTTCTTCTTTTGCTTGTTTGGTTTGAACAGCACAGATTTTATTAAACCCTCCCCCAAGTGTTCTCTCCACACTGGTGGCTGGAGATCTCTGTAACTTCCCATTTTCCTTTAAATAAAGTCTCCCACTATACCTTATCCTCTGGTGGTCTATAATTTTAATTCTTTAACTTTATAGACAAGAATTCGGGTACTCCTTAATTTCTGAGGTGCATTGGAATTTGCTGGGTACTATTTAAGTTCTAACCCCCAGCTCGGCTGTTACATAAACTGTCATTACAATTTGATGATGTCTATAGACAATTTTGATTATATAAACTGGATTGAGGAAGTACAACTGTGAGTGGAAATGAGAGAGGCTGCTTAAAAATATATCTCAGAATAGAATAAAATAGCCATCTGCAATAAAGAGTTACCTCACCAAAGATATGTCAATGGAGTCAACACTGAGAAATTCTGCTCTAAATTCAACAATAATGGAGAAGCCCACATCTGTCATTTTTCTGTAATAAAATATTTGATAAGGTAACATATTTTTAGAATATACTCTTTGGTAAGAGGTGGTGTTTAAAAACAAATGTTCTCTTCTCTTAAAAATTTTCAAGGGCTGGAGAGATGGCTCAGGGTTAAGGCACTTGCCTCCAGTGCCTAAGGCTCCAGGTTCAATTCCCCAGGACCCACATAAGCCAGACCCACCAGGTGGTGGTCCTGGTTCTCTCTCTCTCTCTCTCTCTCTCTCTCTCTCTCTCTCTCTCTCTCTCTCTCTCTCTCTGTGTGTGTGTGTGTGTGTGTGTGCTTGAAAATGAATAAACTATTTTAAAATTTTTTCAAGTTTTTCAGGCATGGTGGTGCACACCTTTAATCTCAGCACACTGGAGGGTGAAGTAAGAGGATCACTGTGAATTCAAGGCCAGTTTGAGATTACAGAGTGATCCAGGTCACCCTGGGCTAGATTAAAGCCCTACAGCAAAAAAAGCAGCAACAACAAAAAACAAAATTTTAAAGTTTGGAAAAATAGTTTCCCTAAAATTTAGTCTATAAGTGTAAGTAAAGCACACATAAATACTAAGCATACAGCCACACAAATGAGTACATAAAATTGCTTAATATTTACCTAGTCAGGAGTTTATCTTATTTTTAATGTCTTCTTAGAAGATACAACATCAAATTAGAGTCCCTGAAATCGAGAAGTTCTTATCCTAGTTGTAGAAAACTGAAAAACAACTAACTGTAATTTCAAGGAGAAAAAGACTAGAAAAGGTTAAGGTAGGAATCTAGAATGTGAATTTCCCTGTGTGCCACAGAAGTTTGAATTTTACTTTATTGAACTGAGTGGTGGGAGAATGAAGAATGGCCCCTACAGTGATCCATACCAGGACTTTAACACCTAGGGAAGAGGTGATAATTAAGGTGGTCTGTGACTAGATAAGAGAGTAGGCAGGTATAAAACCTATAAATGAAACTTAAATGAGTTTGGTGATTGATTAGCTATGGGGTTGGGAGATAGGATGACAAAGAAGAGATCTGTATTTGGCTCTTTTGACCAACAATGAGGAGCCATCCTGGAACAAGGGAGCAGCCTTCATCAGATGCTGATCCTGCCTGATCTCAGTCTTCTCAGTCACCTGGTCTTTCTAACCAGTCACAGATATTTTGTTATAACAGCACAAAACAGACCCAAGACTATGGGTTGAATGAGTGATACAAAATCAAAGGGAAAGTAGAAATTATGGGGAAATGAGGGCAATCTTAAAGTGGAGTGCTTTTATGATCTCCTGATGTGTCCATGACATGTGATCCAGTAGGAATTCAACACAGGGTTCTGGGATTCAGAGAAGAGAGGTTTAGACTGTGTTGGGACATAAATCTTTCTGGACCTGTCATATTTTTGTGCAGCTTGTAGGCAGATTTAGGTTTGACACCTTCTTTTCAATGAAGAGAGAGAGAGAGAGGGAGAGGGAGAGAGAGAGAGAGAGAGAGAGAGAGAGAGAGAGAGAGAGAGAGAGAGAGAGAGAGAGAGAGAGAGAGAGAGAGAGAGAGAGAGAGAGAGAGAGAGAGACTAAAGGACAAAGTGGGTTTGCTTGCTTTGGAGTAAGATAAAGACACCATGTCAAAGATCATGTCGAAGAGGGACTCTGAGAAGATGTTGAACTAGAAATATTCAAGAATTGTGAATAAAGTTGAACCAGTAGTGGACTTGTTGACAGTAACTAAAATACATATATTTCGCCCAATTAGAAGATTGCCATTAGGTATCCTTGTATACAGATTAATGAAAGAACTTCAGGATATTTCAAGACACTGCTGTTAGGTGAAAAACATTTGCTTTTTCTCTATAATTAATCTTTTTAAAAATTATTTTTACAGTAGTATATAACATGATTTTGGTTATGAAATTTTTGTACATGTATATATTTTATTGTTTGTGTGTTTGTGGGTGTGTGTTTTTAAGGTAGGGTTTCACTATAGCCCAGGCTTAGCTAAACTCAATCTGTAACCCAAGGCTGGCGTTGAACTCACAGCGGTCTTCCTACCTCTGTCCTGAGTGACACGTTGCCCAGCTCTTATTTAGTTTTTTAATGTTATATGGTTGGTAGTCACCCTATTATCTAAGGAGTTACACTCCAAACTGAAAACAGACTGAAAAAAATATAAAAACAGAGCCATGGAGTAGCAAAATATTTCTAGCAATAGAAAAACTAGTTATATAAGTACACACTTCAGCAAACGTTATAAAGCTTGAGGAAATGTTTTCTGCAAAATATATGCCTCTTCCATTTCTATATATTTGCTTCAAAATATGGTTTTAATTTTTCCAGATGTTTCCTGGAACATGGAGCAACTCTTGCATATTCATTTTATCGATATTTTTTCCAAGCTTAGAGTGTATGACGACTACGATCTATGCTGACTGTATGATAACAATGAACGCTGCAAAAGTATGATCCATTTCTGCAAATGCACCCCTGAATAAGAGCTGTCAAGATCTATTCATCAATATGTCTTACTGGCCAGGGTTCTTTTTTATAGCATATGCCGTTCTTGTAACATGTTGTGGTAATGCTGGTTTAAAATAGCTATGGTTCCAGTTAGTTCACATTAACATAAACTAACAGATGGCTCACAAAAAGATGGATATTTTTTCCCAATAATCCAAATATGCCATCCAACGTACATTCATAGCTATGATCATGTTAAAAATATATAATTAGTTTAGAAATGGTAGTCTACCTATTTAAAAAAGTTAAGAGTTCTTCAAATGCACAGGTGAATTAAGATTAAAATATATGATTTGTAGGTTAAGGGCAAAGGGAAGGGAAAACATACCTATGCTTAGTAACAATGAACACCAGCCAAGTAGTCATGGAACATGTAACAACTCCATCTGTAAGTTGTTCACAAATTCTTCTGTGTAATTATTTGCATTGAATGTCATTAGGTGGTATGTATATATTTCATCCTTTAAGTAGAAATATATCAAGAACAAATCAAACCTCTATTATCACAGAGTTGTATTAAAATATTTACTGATGCACACAGATCGTCCAATATATAGAGCTATTATTATATGATATTTCCAGGAAAGATAAAGATTAAAAAAGAGGGTTTATAACTCATCCCTCACTAAAATAAACCAAAATGGGCAAGAAATTTGAAACTGGGGAATAGTTTAAAACCTATTTCACAAACTTTAGAGAATATCCTTAAGAATGGCACAAATTAAACAAAATTTAACATAAATACTACAATTTATATTAAATCATCATTATTTTTAAAAAATTATTTATTTTTCAAGCAGAGAGAAACACTGAACCATCTCTCTAGCCCCAACATTAAATCATTTTTCTAAGGACAGTAATTCAGGGTTTCACGAAGTAAATAAAATGGGACTGTGAAACCTTCAAGAGCATGTCCTACTTTTGAAAGATGTTGGGAGCCAGGGACCAAGTTAAAGAACGACAAGACAATCTTTTCATTTACACTTGTATGCCATGGAATATAGTGTTCAACTGGTAATGTCTACACAGGAAAAAAAGCTGTAAGCATTCAGGAAAATGAATTGTGTTTCCTACAATAAATAAATAAAACATAAAGCAAAAATAGGTCGTTTTTAGATATTTCCATTGCAACAATAGATACGAGAAAAACAATTTCATGGACAAGGAAAGTCAGTTGACAATTGGAAATACGGTCTGTATCTTATAAAGGGTGGCATTAAAGAGTGAAGTAAACATAAGTTATTTAATGTATGATTTGGGATACTGTATAGCTATTTGGAAAAAGAAAGACATATTGGAATTCTATAACACAATAAAAACATTTTCCACTTGATGATATAAACATAAAATTCATAAAAATATGAAAAGCATGCAAATGTTTCTCTAATAATGAATTAGTGAGGAATTAACTGAGCATAAACCAAGGCCTCCTATTGCCTCTTCTACATGGCAAATCAAATTCAATAGATTTGAATAGTGATTTCTCTCATAAAGGGATTGGCTGGGTGCTTCTTTAAATTTTAATGTTCTCAATTCACTAATCAAAAGACACAGACTAACAGACTGGAATAGGAAAACAGATCCATCCTTTCATTGTCTTCAGGAAACTCATCTCAGCATCAAAGATAGATAGTATTTCTTGTAGTCAGCCACATACCACTGGGATGAACCTCAATAAACCAGTTTATGGAAGAAAAGGATTTAGTGAAGTTACAGATCCAGAGGAAGTTCCATAATGACCAAAAAGGTTGGCTCTCTTTCAAAGGTCCAAGCAGAGAGAAAAGAAAATCACCAGCACACTCAAACTCACAAACCACAGGATCCCTAGGCTTGAACTAGACTTTTCTTTGCATATGTATAGCTGGAATTACAGACCCAGTCCAGAAACACCTTAGGGTTGGACCCTAATATCTGGTCAAGGAGACACACCCTCCTGCCAGGCAGCTGAAGAAAAACTTTAATAAACTCTTGAATCCATTGGGGGACATCCATTTAGACTAACACATTCTCTTAGGGTTAAAAAAAATGGGAAAAAATACTCTTGGTAAACAGAACCAGGAAACAAGTGGATGTTGCTGGCACTGACTCAGAAGTCTCTTCCTCCTGCTGTCATAGTGTAGGGAAGGCTCCAGGAGAAGAAAAGGGCATCAATAGTCTTATCAAGTGGCAGATTTAACCTGTCTGCTACACAGCCTACCAGCCAGGCGATGTGTATCTACTAGCGCAATACTGGCATGGCTTTAAGGGAGTAACCAGGTAGATACTCTTTAAATTGGACTAAGGCCTGCTCCACAGTAGAAAATCCTTCTTGTACCAAACACCTAACAGAAGTTTATGGCTGGGAAGTTCATAGGGCAAAGGATGGGAAACACTACTAGTATTTGACAAAACGAATATGATATGCTCACCAAATTGCCCCCTAAAAATTTGTATTATGTTTAGATTAGGGCTAGAGAAGGTTCTTTTTGCCAAAGACAGTGGATGCTGGGAAGAATCTATATCCACCAAAGTGCTAAGAATAAGTGACTGTTGATTGCTTAGCACTAAATAGGGCATCTCTCTCACATCTTCCAAGGCTCTGGGAACGTTTCAGAAGAGGCAGAAAGAATGTAGGAACCAGAGAGTTGGGAGGAGTGGTTTGGGATACTATCCTCTGAACATGAAGTGACGATCGCATCTATGATCTCATTGCAGCTGTCGACTGTGGTGACCTCCACAGACCTGCACAATATTGAGCCCAACAACATTTCAACATGGACAATGGGGGTGGGGGGGGAAAGTTAGCTAAGTTCAGGTTCAGAAATTCCAGAGTTGGACTTCTTGAGTTTAGTGGTTAAAGGATTTCAAAAAGGTGAAATAAGAAAAAAAAAATGTTACAGTCACTTCTGTCATGGAAAGTTACAGATCTTCCAGTTTCATGGCCTGGACCAGTAAACTTCCCAGCTCGATGAGAGAAACTGAAAAGGATTTGTTCATTTTTGTTTGTTTGTTTGTTTTTCATTTTCAAGCCATCCATCCTAGATTCTAATTCTTGAGGACAGCGTTCATCATTTTGTGACCTAGAAATGTAAGGCTTTATTCTCAGTTTCCATCAAGAAGATGGAGAAACCAGTATCAAGATGGGTCAAATAGTTCTCAACATGTGACAAAATGATAGTATTTCTCATGTAAAGAACTCTTCAAATCGATGAAAACACAAAAAGTGAAAAAGTTAAAAAGTAAAAGCAAGATAAGCCTAAATATATATTGACAATTTATGAAATAAATACCAATATAACTAGTCCTTCTACTGTTTAAAAATACAAAGTAAAACAACACTACAGTTCCTCTTGCAAAATTGATACAAGTTGTAGAGATTTATAATAATGCTTTATGGGAATTTATGGGAAAAGTTTTTCATATTAAGAATATTTAAATTTTATTTCAGAATAAAATTGTGTTTATCAAAAGTCTTTAAAATGTAGCTATATGTCTAATAATTTATCATAAGAACATTATACAAATTATAAAATTTTTTCTTCTGTAGTTGATCATGATGGCAAATGTTTAATAACCAAAAAGTTCACTTGTTTATTCATGTATGCATTCAACAGTATTTATCGAGAGCTTGTTATATACTGTTGTTATTGTTAAAATGTATAAAGTCTCGGCTTTCATGGTGCTCATGGTCTGACATAGGAACAATGAAAAGAACTATAATATGCAATATATATCAGACAAAGTGCCCTGAACACTCAGCAAGAACTTAAAACCACAGTATTTCCATTGAATGGTATTGGTTCAATATAGATGCAATATTCCAGAACAGTGTGGGTATGCACACCTATTCTTTGATGCTATCTTATCTTCTCTTGCATGATTGGCTTCTGGGCCCAGTCTTGGGCCTTTCCAGAGGTCTACTAAGTGCACAGAGTCGCTAGTCTGAATGGCAGTGCTTCTCCAAGCTGCCCACCTTAGATTTTCATCTTTTTTTCTTCAATGTCACCAGCTTCATCTTTGTAGCTATTCAGTTGATGATTTAGATATTTTCTATTCCTGGGAAGCATCATTATTTGGTAGTGAAGGTTGCATTATAGGCCTACTTTCAAATATACAAACATCTTCCAATATGTAGGCATCTCTGATATTTCAAGGCCACTTTCTCTCAAAACACAGTTCCTCCCCTTCTTCCTTTTCTTTTTTCCTTCCCCTTGTCTCTTCCTTCCTTCCTTTCCTTTCCCTTCCCTCTCTTTTGTTTTCCTTCCCTCCCTCTCCTTTCATTCCTCCTTTCCTTTCTAGTAACATTTTCCATCTCTATTCCTTTTTTCTTTCTCTCTTTCTTTGTTTTCTTTCTATAATTACCTTGTCCAAAATATTTTTGATTTCTGTTGGATCTGTAAAATGGCTAGATTGTCAACTCCATCATTAAAACTCTTCCCACTTACATCCTTCCAATGTACTTCAGAAGTGTTAGAATTAAATAACTTTAATCAATTTTTATTGAGTACCTAGTACATCTAATAAGTTGTGTTAAATAATTAGGAACATACAAAAATAGAAAAGAAATGCATCAGCAGGCAATTAGCCACTATTAATTGAACATGTGCAAACAGAAGTAGCTTTATCAAGAGGTGTAGGAGAGGCACTCTCCCACAGGGATGGTACTGCTGATTACTCAATTTCTAACGAGACAGGAAACAAGTTGTTTATGTGTTTGTGGCATTGTCGTTGAACAAGACATTTGGACGATTCCATTTGTGGCAGAAAAAAATAATAAATTAGAAATTGACCATTATTAAGCAAAACAACAGACATAGTAACAAAAACTATTAAGACTAAAAATATCAACATTAGCAGTGACCTGTCATTTTTTAATTTCGAGAAAAAAATAGCCCATTAAATGAAGTCAATCTGTTTGGGGCAGATAGTTTCAAATAGTCATTAAGAAAAAAAAAAAATACAAGAAGTAACCTGTGAATCAAAGAAGGATTTGATTATTTTGTTTTAGCCACAATACTTTTAATAACAAAGGAAAAGGTACTGGAATCTCGTCTCTCTCCTCTGAACATTCCACTCCATTAGGAAGCTCTGGAGAAACCATCATTGAAGTGAGCCAATAGCAAAGTGCCCTCTGCAGACCTCCTGTTCCAAATCATCCTATGGTACATGTACACACCTGGATCCCGTCTCTCAAAGTTTCAGACTCACAGAACCAGACGAAAGTAAAGACATAAGCTCTGGTTGGTAATCAGGTAAATTTAAGGAAGAAAGGGATTTTGAGAGGAAGATAAGACACATCCCTGGGCCAGGGAATAAAAGAAGGAGTTATCTAAGACTAGAAGCACACTTGTGCTAAGAACTCTCCCATGATCACTGATGCACTATATTGCTGGTAGTTGAAAGAAATATTCAGGAGAATATTCTCATGCACAACAACTCGGGGCCCTCCTGCCTTACACCACCTCCTGTTCTTCATCATATAGTTCCTAGCAATCCCTCTGTTTCAGTGACATTCCTCAACTCTGTCTTTATTTCATTAACCACACTCACCAGTAATTCTCCTTAAAACATGAAATTCACATTTTCCAAAATATTCTCTAGATCGCCCCAGCTTTGACAGATCATGATAAATGAGAAACTGGGGGTGTCCTTGCATACTGACCAGCCAACACCTCTGACTTAATGAGATAAATCAAGGGATTCACTGGAAAGACTGCCCAAGACATTTATGTCTCCTTGCCTCCCAGGGTTGGCCCATCTATGACTAGAAATTCTCCATTACCTAGCACCTCTGGAGCAGGGGGAGAGAGAAGGGATTTACAGTATCCAAGTCTTCTTTGAGGGCTTTCTTGGCACAGCCTTGGATCCAGGAGGCTGAAATAGGAGAAGGGTACCAGCTCTTTGGCATTCTGGCTCTTCAAGTCACCTTCCCAGGTAAGTTTCTGGACTTACAGCTTGGATGCTATGCAAAAAGTATAAGTGGAGGTAGAGCTGGAACCTAGGCTTTGTGGATAGGCCACATGAAAGGAAAAAATGATAGCATTTGTGTATGTGAATGGGCTGGAGGCTAGCAGACCACCTTGGTTGTTGCTTCTCCAACACTGTGGACATTTTTAAAATATTGTTTATTTATTTATTTATTTGTAAGCAGAGAGAGATGAGAAGAGAGATAAACAGAGAGAATGGGTGTGCCAGGGCCACCAGTTATTGCAAACTAACTCCAGATATATATAATATACACCACTTTGTGCATCTATCTGGCTTTAATAATGGGAATCGAATCCAGGTCCTTAGGCTTTGCAGGCAAGTGCCTTAACAGCTGAACTATCTCTCCAGTCCCACATGTTTCTTGAATCAAGTCTCACTCTGGCTTGGAACTCACCTTAAATTAAATATTTTTTAAAAAGCAAGTAATGAAAGAGGATTCTGTTTAAAATATTATGTATGCATATGAAAATTGTCAATAAAAAATTTAAAAACAGTTTTGCCTTATCCAGAAGCAAAACATTAACGACAAAAACCATGAAGAATATAAAGACGCAGTCAGGTGTTTAAAACAAAATCAGTAAAACAGCCTGTAGTTGGTGATAATAGTAGTCTCTTCTAGTAATAAACCTATCTATGCCTAAGGGATAGTTTACTAATGCTTTTGAACCGAGTTATTTCCTGAGTTAATATGAGAGTTTAAGATTATTTCTCTAGATCTAATCAAGGTAGTAAAAATGTTTTTCAACTATAATCTAATTGTTTTTATTTTACCATACAATTGTATTATGCCTTCTCAGTAAAGTCATTTTTCCCAAGATAACTATCATATTTCTGAGTTCTTTCAAAAGAAGTTGTTTGAAATGCAAATTCTAGGATAGAACAAAATAGTCTTGTCTGTGGAGCTCCACATTAAATGATACCCCCAGGTCAGGGCAGAGAAGACAGCCCAGGTGCTTTCTGAAGATTTGATTTCCAGTCCCGGCACCCACATAAAATGCCAGGCACGGTGGCATGCACGTGTCATCCCTCAGCTGGGATGGCAGACAGGGAATCCTTGGAGCTCACTGTCTAACTAGTCTAGATGAAGTGGTAAAGTCTGGGTTCAGCAAGAGACTCGCTCTCAAAGAATTAGGTGGAGTGGTTGAGGAAGATCCCTGATGTTGACCCCTGGCCTATAAACCCATGTACAGTCACATGTGCCCATACACATATGAACATGTCTAGACACACACTCATACCACACACATACATGAAAAAAAAGAAATACCCAATTCTCAGTTGCTGGCATTCAAGTTGCTCAGGGTATCAGTGAAGAAGTTTAGCTCAGAATCAACATGGTTTTGCCCTTCTGAGGTTTGTGAAGGAGGGGGCAATCTGAATCTAGATGATGAGATTCAAAGACAAGGAAACCAACTAGGAGCGCATGGGACAACACCATCCCACCTGGGAAAGAGGACTGTTGAAACAATTGTTCCATCTTCGTAAAGGAAAATCAGCAGTTGATGGGGGCTCTGGAGTGTCAACTGGTGCCAATATTTAGTACAAATGCTTGATGTGGATGGATATTACTTATATCATCTTTACAGGCATTTAAGTCTACTTAGTTATTCATTAGAGGCATGAATATTGATGGGAAGGAGGGGAAGATCAGGAGCCCATGGCCCTCTCAGCTACACAGTGAATTGGAGGCCATCCTGAGCTAATGAGACCTCTCAAAAAGCAAACACAAAACAAACAAGCAAACAAAAAACACACATTTAAATTCTTTCTGCCTAGTGAATTTCAAGTAGATGGCATGATACCTGGAAATAGCGAGAAAACACTCTTCTTCTATTAGTTCACTGAATCCACCATAGTGTAATCATCACCCAAGGCATTTATAAATAACATATACAAAAATGGCCTCCGATATCCACTTAGTAACATGGTTGAAAGGTTCCTCAGACACCTCCAGGTCCTTCCCTCCTGTTTTTGTTTGTTTGTATTTATCAGGGGAAAATTGACTTTTGTTGTTGTTATTAGTATGTGTAAATGTGGTATGTGTGTATGTATGGGATGGTGTGGTATGGTGTGTTACCCCATTGTTCCTCGCTGGTCTTCTTTCTTAATAGGAGTCTCTTTGCTGAATCTGAAAATTGACTCCTTAGAAAGCTTTTACTGTATCTCTTCAGTGGCAGGATTTTCAAACCTTCCTTCACCAGCTGGCTCCCCGAATCCCACATAAACCACATTGCTAAGCACATAGATTTATCAAGGGTCTATTACAATTACCTCTTTGCTGAAACAAACATCTGACCAGAAGCATCTTATAGGAAGAAAGAGTTTATTTCAGGCTTACACATTCCTTGGGGGAACTTCATTATGGAGAAGGAAGCTGGCACACCTCAGCATACATCCACAGCAGAGACCACAGCCAGAACACACAAGCACTAACAGCCAGAACTCAACCTGGCTCAGAACACCTCTTAGGACTGGACTCAAGACTGCCCTCAGTGACATTGCTCTTTCAGCAGGGTTCTGCCTGCTATAGAATAAGTAGCACACTTAATAAAAACAACAACAAAAAAGCCCCTAAGGTTATGGGGGGCATATATTAGGACTTCCCTCCTGATGATCACAAAAGTGACCTGAGAGCCTGCATCTGTCCTGCCTTCCCTCCTTCATTGCCAGTGAAGTGCTGTCCTCTGTCAACACCTCTATTGGGCCGTGGAGAAGCTTTGCTTACATGTCAAGGACTTCCTTTCCCCTCCTCGTTCATGATCACTTTTTCCTCCTACTAAAGATCATTTTCAACAACAAACACCTTTTCTCCTCTGTTCTTTCCTTTTCTTTCTTCTCTCTTCTGCTCTCTTCTTTGTTTTCTTCCTCTCTCTTCTCCCTCTCCTCCTCTCTTCCTTTTCTTCTGAAGAGAGAGAAAAAATTCCTCTTCTTTTACCCCAATTTTCTGCTAGTCGTCACATTTGTTCACTGCTCTTTGGGGAATGTTGAGCAAATGCCTTGCCTTCAATCCTTTGGTCTGTAGCAGTTACTTTCTCATTTAGGGGGCAAAAATACCTGATCAGAAGCAATTTCTAGAAGAGAAAGTTTTTAATTTCAGATTACAGTTCAGAAGGTAGAGTCCATATGACCAAATGGAGTCGGAAGCCAGTGTCACATCTTCACATCTGCAGGGAAGAAAGAGAGAGGAAGGGGGATCTGGGCTGCAAAACCTTAGTGACATACTTCTTCCAACTAGGATCCTCCTGTGCAAGTCTCCATAGCTTTCCCAAATAGCACCACTAACCCAGGAATTTTAGGTTCCCTGGATGCTAAGGCAGTGATAATTTGGGGTAGTCATGATTCTTTTTCTTATGAATTTGAAGAATGAAATCCACAGATCAGAGGATAAGGTTCAGAAAGGTTTTATTATAGTTTGGAGCTTTAGAAGGAAGAGAAGAGAGCTTAAGCCTAGCACACAACAGAAGGAAGCTAGATGGAGCTCTTGCCCAGAGAGGAAAGGTGGGCTGAGAAGCCCACCTTGAGTCTCAGATCTCGTTTTATTTATGGGGAGTTGGTATGTGAGGAAGACCAGGTCCACAGGTCACTATGGACAAAGACTAGATTTTACAGCTTTTCCAGTAATCCTAGGTAAGGGTCAGAGTTCCTGTCCTATAAGAAGGGCACAATCAATAAATCTTTCCTGAAGGGTATAACATCCAGTTTCTATAGTGACATTTCCTGCTTTGAGTCAAGAGGAGAAAAACCATTCACTTTTGGGGTTCTATTACCCTGACTGCCTACACAATTTATGTCTCTCATCACCTCTTTGCTGGGGACCAGATGCTCAAATGCATTTAAATCACCATTTCACTCTTGAATCTTCTTCAGTTAGGTGGGAGCTACTCAACCAAATTACTAAATTTGATTGCAATGGCGAATCCAATAGATACTTTCCTTTTGGTTGACAAGGCACGCTCAACACAGTTCTCGGTTCAACCTGAAAGGGCTTCTCTCTTGGCTTTGTCTTGGCTGTGTCTTGAGTGACACTGACTAGCTTTCTAACCCTTTGCTGTCAAGTTATGCAGGATGGTCCTTCTCAAAATTTGGGACTGAGCCATATCACTGTTTTGTTCATATTATGTTTATACTATAAAGATCTCCACATGGTTAATGGTTCAAGGAAACAGAAATTTGTTATCTTGTAGTGGTGAACGTTAGAAGTCTAAATTCGGTCAGATTTTTAGTTTTCTTTTCTGACCCTTTGGCTCATGTCTAACTATCCCCTCGGTCTTATATCAGATACATAATACACATATCAAACATATTAGGCCACAAGGTAAGATGAACAGTGCTTCAAGATGTTGGTCCACATCTTTATAACATGGGCCATGTAACCTTCCTTCACAAAGCAGATGCCTGGCTAAACAAAAGAAATACATGTTGGGGGGGGGGAGAAACAGGCATGTTGTCCTTCCTTCTGAAACTCTGATTTTTGTAGGAAAGTAAAGGCAAGTAAAATATTTGATAGTAAGTAAAATGATACAAATGAAATCAACACAACATAGTCATGGAGAAACTGATTCATCCAATGATGCAGGTTGTGTTCCTTCAAAAAAGACGCTGAAGCTTAGAATGAATGAAAGAAGTCAAGAAGCTGTAGTGTCCTAAGTGAAAAACACATATGGCTGTCTTAATATCCCCAAAGAGATCGGAAGGTCTTAGACACTACGGGAAGTCCACCATGGGTTCAGTGTTCTAAGAAGGTATAAGGTTGGGAGGGAAGGACAAGGAAGAAAGGGTAAGATCTCATCCCTCACAGTATGAAGGCTAGATTTTAATTTATTCTGGGAAGCTCTTTTGATGGACTTAGCCAGTAGTTATGGTGATGTCGAGAGCTGATGGCACCATTCATGAGGGCGAATAATGGTTTCAAAAGTCTGTTTTGGCAGTGAAAGCCCTCAGTGTTTGCAGTGGATCAGCTGTGAAGGAAGAAGTGAGCTGAGGAATTAAGACTGACATTTAGTTTTCTGCTAGAGCAAAAGGGAGGTGGAGGGGGGGCTGTTTTCAGTTAGGAAAACTCTGTGGGCCACCAGCCACGCAGGAGAGAGGAAGGGACAGCTGACAAGGGAAGGTAAGAAGGGAGAACAGCAGGAAGGTTCCTACATGTACTCCACCATAACTTTTGATTAAAAAAAAAAGTTTGCACATCAAGAAATGAGTTTTCTAAAAATTGAGAAACATAGAGAAATGCTCCAGCAAATCTTCAACTGCTTTTCCATTTGAAATCCCGCATCTCGCACCCTAGCTGTGCTGCTTTGGTGGCTGAGGAGGCGTCAGCACATGTTATTACTACGACATATTCGTTCTTCCAGAAGCTAAAGGTCTGTCAGTATTTCCATTACAAACTCCAATTTTCAGAGGTTTATAACTTGGCTATTTTAAAATTACATCAGGCTGAAACTTGCAAGTCACAAAATATTTTTTTTAAATAAATCTAATGCATTTTGGTCAAGATCCAGTTAAAAATACTGCCTTTTTTTTCTGAGATAAAGTGACTTTTAGATAATATAGCATGAGGCAAATGTTTAATTAAAAATATTTTATTTTAAAGTTTCAGAAAATAATTACACCTGCAATAATGTCACATTTCACGTGTAGACAGAACGAGACACATGTGCTTTGCCGAAGTGATTTTAACACATTATTTCGAAGCTTCGTGTATGCGCAGTTTCGTTAGATTTCTTCCCCATCAAACCCACTGTAAATTGGTTAAGATATTTCCGAGAAACAATAACATGTTCAATTTCATTTTACAGATAGATATTTTATTATTTTTTGCCAACCAGAACTCAGGCTCCAAGTTATTTTTCAGTTAAAAATAAACCATCTTAAACTGGGATAAAATACTTTGATTTCCTTTTAGTAACAGAACTTGTGAATATCTGGGTGCCAAGTTCACCTAGGGCCTTGCTATGATTTGATTTTAAACTGTGCCCCAAAGGTTCATGCGGTCAAGTCTTGCTGCCCACCTGGTGCTATTGGGAGGCGGTAGGACTCTTAGGACTCCTGTCCCAGGAGGTGGAGTCCAAGGGGAGGGGGTTAAGTCATTGCAGACATGTTCTTCACCGGGATACTGTGTCCCCTGTCCCTTCCTTTTTTCTCATTTTTACTTCCCAGACACGAAGTGAGCAGTTTTTCTCTGCTGCACACTGCTGTCATGATGTACCATTGCACCAAAAGTAAGTGGGCCCACTGATCAGGGACTGAATGCTCAAATGAGTAAGCCTTTGCCTTTTTTAACTGGATTATCTCAGTTATTTCTTATACTGACAGAAGCTGACAAACTCTCCAGGAAATCTGACGAAAGTTACAAAACCACCCCCTTCCCTTGTGAAGAACACAAAGAAACAAAAAATGCTCCAGTGAAATCAATTCAAGTCCTTCATAAATGCCAGGCAAAATGTGGGGTGCAATAATGATAAGCAAGAACTATGTTCTTCTTTCAACCCATAATAAAAGTGAAGAAAGGCAGGTACGGTTAGAGAGAGAGAGCAGAATGGGAGACTGAGAGTTTTCGAGAGGAGAGTCATGAAGGAGGCAGCATTCAGCAAGGTCTTCAAAGGTTGCACACGGAGGGGAAGGAGAGCAGGTGAGCTTCACAGCTTTCAAAAGGTGGAGCATGTGCCAAAGGAAGGAGGAAGCAAAGGGCCATGTGATGATGTCATCATATTTTTTAAGGATTCACTCAGTCATATTTGCTGTAGAGGTGTTATTTTCTCAGTCTGCTTTGAGTGTTTTTAAAATGTGTGGGGGGCTGGAGAGATAGCTCAGTGGTTAAAGGATCTTGCTTGCAAAGCCTGATGGCTCCAGTTCGATTGCCCAGTTCCCACTTAGATCTAGAAGCACAAAGGGGCGCATGCATTTGGGGTTCGTTTGCAGTGGGTGAAGCCCTGGTGTGCCCATATTCTCTACGTCTCTCTCTTTCTTTCATAAATAAATAAATTACATATATATATATGTATATATATATATATTTTTTTTTTAAAGTGTGTGTGTGTGTGTGTGTGTGTGTGTGTGTGTGTCTGTGTGAGCGCATGTGCAGAGTTGACAAGTAGGGCAAACGAGTTGGAGACCAAATACTCCACCGATTTGGTTCCTTGTTGAGCAAGTTGGTGGGAGCACACAACTTTCCTCTTGGGGGTTTGCTCATTGAATCTGTCTACTACTCACTTTTGTAGTGACAGAAGTATTCCAATTAAATCAAAAACAAGACAACTGATAATCAGGGTGTCTAGATGCCAGCCAGGAGAGTGGTGGTTAGGCTGGCAGACCTCTGGAGTTAGTCCCTGGGCAGGAGGAGGAGGTAGAGGATGGGCGATCTGAGACCAAGGGTCGCTCCGAGGTGCTGGAGGGCTGGCAGGTGGAGGGGGCCATGGTAGCCATGGGTGCATGTGCTCCTGCGCTGCAGACAGGCAAGTTCCTCTAGAAGGAGGAAGGCTCTGCTTCATGGGCTCTGTGGGCATCCAAGGTGTTGACTGCGACTTCTTTCACTTCACTTAAGTGCGAGTCTCTTCCGAGGAGCTGTGCAAGCTGCACGGGTTGTTGCACTGTGGAACTCAGGCGGTGATGGGCTTGGCCAGATGTCCTCAGAGTTCTATCAGAAGAGGAAGTCTTGGCCTTTCTGGGAGGTGTGCATGCCCTGGGAGGTGTGGGCAGTCAAGGTGCGTGTGGGAGCAGATATGCCTGGAGAAGGTGGGCGGGAAGCTTTGCAAGGAGATCATCAATGTCGAGGCTATGAACCCTCTCAAGCACCTGCCCAAGATGCCCACGCAGTCTGAGACACAGGCCCTGCAAGATCTCCTTTCAGATCCCTGTTGCCCTGGGGACCTCTGTCACCACCACCATGTGCAGGTTTGTCAAAGACACTCTTGCCCTGTATGCCTCACTGGAGCCTTGGGAGCTCCTTGATGGCTCCAGATCTTGGCTTCTAGGC
>PVHP010005570.1:0-64867 GCA_004024765.1 Zapus hudsonius
AAAACATCTATGGGTCTCCATTGCAAACCACAGTCCATCTTCCAACTGCTTCACACCCTGTTCCATATATGGTGTCTCAGCAGCAGCTCCTGGAATCATGTGCTCTTCATGAGCCACTCTACATGTGCATTCCTCACGCTTCCAAAAGCAATATCAGGTATGCAGGACACAACCATTTTGTTAATTCAGAGACAGAATAAATCATGACCTTGAAGAGCAAGTGCCTTCCTTTCAGCTATCTCTGCCCAAAAGAGTTTTCACAGTCTATCATTCAGTCCTTCCTGGGTGGAAACACCTCAGGCATCCTTTCCATTGCTTCAGTGCAGAGCAGTTAGGCTATCTTCCTTAGGATTTCTAATGTGTTGGCAATAGTAGTTTCAGTTACCTAAAGCCAGTCTCTGTACCAGTAAGTTAGAAGTGCTTTGAGTTATTCCCTACCTTAAATCTTAAATTCTCAGTTCCACACCATTAGCCAAACACAACAGTCCATTTCTTAAATTCAACCTTGATTAAGCTCTCTGGGCATGGGCAGTAGAATGCAGCTAGCTCTTATTCTAGTAAAACAATTCTAATAACTATATTCAGTCCTTCTTTGCCATTAGAAAGTTCACAAGCCAAGCTTTCAAGTGCAATTCTTTCTGCACTTAGCATTCTTTAAATTCTCACCAGAGTAGCCCAGAAAACATGGCTTACCACTCTGGAAGGCATCTTCAGTTGCAAGTATCAAGTCCATGTCTACTTCTCTAGCACACACATTCTAGAAGACCAAAATCCACAAGGTCGATTCATATCAGTCAAAAATCACCACACTCCTGGTACAAAACTCTCACAGTCAGCCACATACCGCTGGGATGAATCTTCAAATCAGGCACAGTTCATGGGAAGAATGAATTTATTGAAGTTACAGATCCAGCAGAAGTTCCTTAATGGTGAAGGAGGCTGGCCCCACTCACATGTCCAAGCAGAGAGAGAAACCCATCACCAGCACCACACACACACACACACACACACACACACACACACACACACACACACACATACTAACAAACAGGCCGGGGGAGGAGAGATTTCTCCCCTTTTATATAGCCTTGGAGCAGAGTCTTGCAACCCTATCCCAGACTTGTTGGTTTATGGAGTCTTGGGAATTTCCTTCCTGCACTGCCCTCCCAGGAAGGGATGTACATTTCTAGCTTCTTTACATCCTTCCCTCTACTGAGAGGCTGCATTCCTATAAACATATTCAGAGACCTACCCAAGATAACTAAAAAGATGAAGATAACAACAAAACCTAGCCACCACAGATGGGTAATCTAACTGTGGGAACATAATTCCATATGCTATTTGTTTGAATATCTGTATAAATCTATTGAAATATTTCAAAGTATGCTAGTAATAATACTAACTGAAAGAGAACTTTTAGGAAAGAAATAATGACCATATCTTTTTTTTACTTTTTTTATTGTCCATAATGAGTTAATATTATTTAGTGGGCAAACAATGAGTTGTTATCCCCAATTCCCTGATGCCCTCCTCCCCCATCCCCAATCAGCTGGATATCCTCCTCCATGGGTCGTCAGGATCAGTCCTTGTGACAGGGGACCATGGATAGCCTAGTATTCAGCCCAGTTCTCCTGGCCCTAGTATGTTGTTACTGAGGGGTGGCATGCCTATGGATAGTCTCCCCCACCACAGCTCTCATAATCTTTCTGCCCCCTCTTCCACTCAGTTCCCTGAGTCATAATGGAGACCATATCTTAATTTAAAAGAGATTGCAAATCAAATTGTACCACATTGAGCTCATTATGTCAACTTGAGTTATAAGTGATCTGAAATCTTAACTCATTTACACAACTCCTTGAAGGGATAGGGGCCATAAAGTTAAGCAAGTAAAGTCACTATGACTTACATAACTTATCAATGGTTACATAGTTCACAATCAGTAGAGCTGGAATTTATACACATGCTATCTGGATCAAGAGGCTATGTACTTAAAAGAAGACAATGCAGTAGGGAGATGAGCATCTACTGGAAACATTCTTCTCACAGAAATATAGATGGAAATATGCATGAATGCTTAGAATTTTAAGTTGTTTCAACAGCATAATTCAAGTCTTTACATATTCATGATGGCTATTGAATTAATTTTTGTGTTTTATTATACCAAGTATTAAAAAGCATCAGTATTATATTTTAAATTAATATGAAAATAGAATATTTACTAATAAAAATGTAAAAAAAAATTATAATAGGGCTGGGAAATGGGTCAGTGAGTACAAAAGCTCACTGTGAAAAGGTGATAACCTGATTTCAGATCTACAGAACACAGATAAAATAGAACATTGTCAGAGTCACATGCTGCTGGGATAAACTTAAAAACCAGTCACACTTTATAGGAGGAAATGATTTATTGAAGCTGCAGATCCATGTGAAGTTCCTTCATAGTGAAAGAGGCTACCCCCATAGTCTAAGCAGAGAGAGAAACAACAAAACCAGCAGCACACACAAAAGGGTAAATAGCCAGGGGCAAGAGAGAGATTCTTTCCCCTTTATATAACCTTAGGGCAGGGTCTTTCAACCCTATCCTAGACTTATTGGATTCCTGAGTCACTAGAATTTCCGTCCTGTACTGTCCTCCCAGGAAAAGATGTCATTTCCAGCTTCCCTGAGCTTCCTTACATCCTGTTCCCTACTGAGAGGCTGTCTTCCTGTGAACATCCTCAGAGACCCACCCAAGGTTACTTGAAAGGTCAAGTTGACATCAAAACTTAACCTTCACAAGTCCACCCCTTGTCAACTTGACATCAATCTTCTTACATCATACTTAATTTTCAGATGAAGAAAGTAACAAGATTATAATTCTGCCTAATATGATAAAACTATTCCATGTATACCAGAAGCACATAATTTCCTCCCAAAAACAAGGCAAGATCCCTTAACTGCAAATTCTGTTAAATCAAAACAAATTACATACTTTTGACATATAATGGTAGAGAGTAAACATTTCCAACTTCTATGAGGCATAATAACATCTATGCAAACTCAATAATCATTAGGCAAACATCAAACATCTGGAGTTCAAATCCAATATCACAACCAGTGACTGACAACCTCTGGATTTTCCAATTTCACCCCTGCAGTTTGGCTGAGTAGCTGGGAAAAAAAAACTTCCATCCTGAGCCAATAGTGCTCCATGGTAGTCCTCACACAGTACTGGTGTATCCAAACATCTTCTGGTCTCCATTGCAAACCAACATGCATCTTTTCAATGGCTTCACTGGCTAATGAGGGACTTCATCCCCTGTTCCATATACCTCATCTCAGCAATGGCTTCCAGAACCATATGCACTTCATAACCCATTCAACACATGCATTTCTCATGCTTCCAAAAGCAATACCTGGTATGTAGGACACAGCAATATTATTAATTCAGAGATGAAATAAATAGTGCCCTTGAAGAGGAAATTCCTTAATTTCAGCTATCTATATCCTAAAAGAGTTTGCACAGTATGTCATCATTCATTCCCTCATTCCTAAGGAAACAGCTCAGGTGTCCTTTCCATTGCTTTAATGTAGAGCAGTTGGGCTATCTTCTTTAGGATTGTGAATGTGTTGACAATAACAGCTTCAGTAGCCTAAAGCCAGACTTTCTACCAGTAAGTTAAACTTGCTTTGAGTTTTTTCCAACCTTGAATCTTAAATTCTCAGTTCCATGGCATTAGACAAAAATTCTATCAATTAACTTCAACCTTGATCAGTCTCTCGGCATGGGCAGTAGAGTGCAGCCAGCTCTTATTCCAGTAACACAGTTCTAATAATGTTCGTTGAATTCTCTCCTTCCCCTTAGCAAGCTTATAAGCCAAACCTCGAAATATAATTTTCTCTGCACTTAGTATTTTCAAATTCTCACCAGAAGAGTCCATAAAACTTGGCTTCCCATTCTGGAAGACATCTTTAGTTGCAAGTACCAAATTCATGTACATTCTCATAGCATACAAGTTTGAGAAGACCAAAATCTACACAGTCAGATATATTTCAGTAATACCCTGCATCCTGATACCAATTCTGTCATAATCAGCCACATGCTTCTGGGATGAACATCCAAACCGGGCATATTTTATGGGAGGAAAGGATTTATTAAAGATACAGATTAAGTGGAAGTTACATAATGGTGAAGAATGGTGGCCCCCTTTATTACATAACAAGTGGGGAGAGAAAACCATCACTAGCTCTAGATACATCAAACAGGCAGGGGCAAGAGAGAGATTTCTTTCTCTTTTATATAACCTTAGGACAGGGAAGGGATGTTCATTTTAGCTTGCCTGAGCTTCCTTAATCCTGCCCCATACTGAGGGAGCTGTCTTCCTGTGAACATCCTCAGAGACACACTGAAGATTACTAAAAAAATCAAGTTGACAGCAAAACTTAATTATCACAAACACATTATTGTGTCTGTAACCACATTATACTCATGCCTAGATGAGACATGGGGACAAGAGTATTTGAGATGCTCATGGGCCAGATAGCCCCGCATTCACAGTGTCTAATTAGAGACCCTGCCTCAACTAAGGTGAATGGTAAGGTGCAACACCTTAGGATGCCTCTGACCTCCAGATATGTGTCATGATTTATATGACATACATGAGTATACCTGCACTTACACACGCACATACACACACACGCATGCTCATGCACACACACATATACACACAGGGATTTTTAAGGAGAAAAATAATTATGATAAGATATGATAGGCAATGTGTAATTCAATTGTACTTCTTTCTTTTTCTGTATTAGCTGTTCTTTGTACATTAAACAAACAGGCAATTTAGTGATGACCGAAATTGTTTGATGTGTAACTTTCACATTTTTAAATGATTAATATTATCACAGTCAAGTTCTAGATAGTATTTTGGTTAAAAATATAAGGCAGTAATATAGGCTAGGATTGTTACTGTATCAATTAACACAAATTGTGAGGCTTAAAACAACAGAAACTTATTCTCTCATGTACTAATGAGCCACATCTGAAACCAGTGCGTTCTTCAAGCAGTTTTAAACTTTTTGAAGGGAGGGGAGATCTTTCTGTGCTTCTTCAACTTCAGGCAGTTGGGGTGTTTTTGGCATAGAGCACCAGAACTCCAGGTTCTGGTTGCATCATCTCATGACTCACCTGGGTCGCTATTTCTACTTTAAGAACATATTAGGATGAGTCATCTCTGCTCTCCAGTATGACCTCATCTTAATTCATCATACCTGCCGTGACTCGACTTCTAAACAAAGTCACATTCTGATGTCCAATGGTCTAGGCCTGCAAATTATCTTTCCTAGACCATCCATTTTACACCTACAGCAGGGATGAAAACCCATTTGCTGCACTGCATAGGAAAAAAGGAGAAGGAATGAGAGTGAATTTACACCCATGTTTCAGGTGAAGGTAATTTAGGTTGTTTTTTGACCAAAGATACTTGCAGTACATATTGACAGAGGATATGATGTAGGTGAAGAAAAATAAATTATGAATTAAATATAGACTATTTATTTACATAATATTTATATGATGTTTATAATAAAGAACAAAGAATGATTTATTTATAATTCTAGTACTTTGACCTTCATAAGAGAAGAGATAAGTGATACTATTAATAAAAATGAAAAACGTGAAAAAACAAACAAAGAAAAATATGAAGGGTGAAACATATGTTTGTTCTCATGTGTGTATGTATGTGTATATGTGTGTTTGTGTGTGTGTGTGTGTGTGTGAAAATTATATCAAGTCTTCCAGATAAAATATAAAGAAAGTGATTGATATACAGGTCTCATGCCCAGGGAAGAGTTATAGAAATTACAATATCTGTGGCATATTTATGGCAGCAATAGCTTTGGGATTAGATGAAAAAACAGAAGGAGCTGAGAACAGAAGTATTTCATTTTAAAAGAGAGCATAAATAGGACTAAAAGGGATATCAGGAAAAATGGCATCCCTGAGCGAAACAGCTGCTAAAAGAAAGTTAATAATAAGAATTTGGTATTGAATAAGATAATGTAGGTTCTGTGTATGTGTAAATGTATGTGCATTAATAAGTGTGCATTGAGAGATGATTTCTGTAAGCGTTCTTTCTGGCATAATGCTGATTTTCTATAGAAACATCAAGTTGTATTTTGTCTTGAAGGCTAGACATGAGTAAAAGTCTGTGCAAGTGTATTTTGGTCCCTTCTGGTATTTGGGGCAGTGGTCAATAATTATTCTATCATATAATCCACTCATTCCCTGTATTGGGAGGTAAGGATTTGGAGGAAGATCCATATGACATAATCTAACCTCCTGGAAAAAGATGTTAATAGATCCCTTTTAAGCATTAGACTAATGTTATTTACTGAGAAGATTACTATCTATGGAAAACAAACTAACCTATGGAAGATAAATAGGCTCCGAACGTATGGATTTATAGGGAAAATGCTGCCTACATTGGTGTGTGAAACAGAGAAGATTAATAAATCAAATACTAGAGGTCATGTCAGTTAAAATTTCATATTCTTCCCTGGGTAAGCATGCTAGGTAGCAATTCAGTCACCTTTGCCATAGCAAAGCTTCAGAGGACAGAAGAATCAATTGGCACCTTTTGATTGTTGAAAAACCCTCCTTTTTTCTGTTTTACTGATAACTCCAATATTGTACTAAGCATTTGGAACACACTATAGTAACATCGGAAATATGGAGTCGAAACTTTACAGTCACAGGATGTGCATATGTTGAACCCTTCCACTACAAATCAAAGCTGCTCAGAAGAGTCAGATATTTTCCTTTTTCAAATATCTTTATTATGAATATGTATATACATTGTATGAGCAAATATTTTGAAGTTCTCCCTGTTTCCCTCCTCTTTGTCCCCTTCCCACTGGGATACTTCCTCAGAGTGCATACAGGATCTGTCCATCTGTTAGTGGGTTATGAACTCCACCAGAGTTAGCCAGTTTGTCTTTTTTCTTTTTTTTTTTTTCTTTCTCCTTTGTGTATTGTTGCTGAGGGGGGCAGTGCCTCTGGGTATTCTCCCCGACTACGGCTCATATATTCTTTTCACCCCCTCTTTGGCTCAGTTCCCTGAGTCACTGTGAGTTTTAAATCTGCTTTATTGTTGAGATCTTAAGTATCTCTGGATCTTTGCCCTGGGCTGTGATGGGTATCATTGGTGTCTGTCTCCAATGACCATTCATGAGTTATCAGACTTGCTGTGGTGATTGGCCTCCTGTTTGCCTTGTCACTTTATCTTAGGTTTCATTTGGACCCTGTGTGAAGGCTAGGTGTGGTGCTCCTAATGGGTGTAGCCTCTCTGTAGCTCTCTGGTAGTGGGAATTTCCCCTAGGAGCCTGAATTCTTGGTCCCCATAGGATTATGCAATGGATCCCAGTTCCAGTAAAGGGTTCCTTGTCACTAAGCAGATCTCTTAGCCAATGAGAAAGCCATTGATTACCCTCCTCAGTTTAGTTGCACTATTTCACAAATGAGAATTTCTTCCTGGTCTCTTCCATATAACCATATGTTCAGCATTCTTGTGACTACTGTCTATATTGTATATCAGTATTCTCTGCTTTCTCCAAATATCATTGGCAGATTTCCCCTGGCAGCTCATGCAACACCTTCCAATGATACACATTCAACCATATGGGAGCTGATTACCATTCCGGATCTAGAAGGATCTCTTGGTTTTGTTAAATAACACGGTGGTTTCTTCAGACATAGGGTCTTAACTTAGGGCTGGGACAGGTATTCAATAGACTTGACAAAAGTCTGTCACGATTTGAGGAGCCTGTGGGTCTCTTTGATCAACAGCTCAGTGTGGGAAGGAACCAATAATATGGACAGAGAGATGGAGGCCTGAGCAATTATTCTTGAGGTTAGGCTTCCTCCCATTCTATTCATGGACCCTTGCACCAGACGGTACCCTCAGCTTCCTCAGGAGCTCACTGTATAAAAGCTAGCGCTTTATGATGTCAATTCATTATTAGTTTAGTTTATGGTATAAGTCCTCCACAGCTTCCCATTCCTGTCCTCCCCAATTCTTCATTCCCTTTTCAGTCTCTCCATTCACTGACAAATTTTCTTAATGTTCTCGATTAACGTGGTTAGGAACCATATATGAGGGAGAATATGTGCACTTGTTTCTCTGCTCTTCTTTGTGGTTGCTAAGAATATCTGCTCCAAGTCCATCCATTTCTTTTTCCTTGCATTTTTTTTTATTTCATTATGTCACTTTTCCTTACAGTTATGTAGAATTCCATAGTGTATATTCACAACTGTGATATCCATTCATCCAGTGATGGGAATTTCGGTTGATTCCAATTCTTTACTATTATGAATTGGCCTGCTATGAACATGGGTAAACAAATGACTCTGTACTTCCGTGAGGAAACTTGGGGATAGATGCCCAGCAGAGGGATAGCTGGGTCCCCTGGTAGTTCTATATCCATCCTGTTCAGGAGCCTCCACAATGCTTTCCATAGTGGTTGTTCAAGTTTGCATTCCCACCAGGGTGAATGAAGGTCCCTTTATCCCCACATCCTTACCAGCATCTATTGGTGGTAGATTTTTTTAATGATTGCTATTCTGACTGGAATAAAGGATAATCCCATTGTTGTTTTGATTTGCATTTCTTGATAATTGATGACATTGAACATTTTCTCAAATGGGAGTTGGCCATTTGTATTTCTTCCTATGTGAATTCCCTGTTGAGTTCAGTTACCCATTTTGTGAGAGGGCTGTTTGATACTTTTTTTATTTAATTTTTTGAGTTCTTTGTGCATTCTAGAGGTTAGACCTCTATCCTTATTGTACCTGGCAAAGATTAATTCCAAGTTTGATGGTGGCCTATTGGCTTTGAATATGGTATGTTTGTCAGTACAGAAGCTTTTTAGCTTGATGAGATCCCATTGGTTAAGTGATTGTTGCACTTCCTGGGCTATAGGAAATATGTTCAGGAAGATTTTTCCTATTCCTATCTCATATAGAGTTCCCCCAATTTTTTCTTCCAGGGTTTTCAGAGTTTCAGGTCTTATGTTGAGGTCTTTAATCAATTTGGAGTTGATTTTTTGTGCATGGTGAGAGGAGAGGGTCAAGTTTCATTTTCTTGCAAGTATTTATCCAATTTGTCCAGCACCATTTGTTAAAGATGATTTGTTTATACCAGTTAACATTATTGGAAACTTTGTCGAATATGAAGTAACTATAGTTGCTCGATCCTTGGGCAGAGTCTTCAATTCTGTTCCATTGGTATATCTCTCTGTTTTATGTTGTAACAAACTGTTTTGTTACAATGGCATTGTAGTATATCTTCAGGTTGGGTATGGTGATACCACCTGATGTGCTTCTTTTCTTAAGGAATACCTTGCATATTCGAGGCCTTTTGCCATTCCAAATAAATTTGGAGATTGTTTTTTCTATGTCTGCAAAGAATGAAGCTAGTATTTTTATTGGTATTGCATTGAATCTGTATATAGCTTTTGGAAGTATTGCCATTTTCATGATACTAATTCTGCCTATCCAGGAGCATGGGAGATCGGTCCATTTTTCACATCATCCTCAATTACCTTCTTGAACATTTTTGTTTTTATTATACAAGTCTTTCATCTCCTTGGTTAATGTTATTACAAAGTATTAATTTTATTTTTGACTAAATGAAAATGAATGTTTTGCTGATTGCTCTTTCTGTATGCATGCTGCTGGCATACAGGAAGGATACGGATTTTTGTGTATTAATTTTGTGTCTTGCTACTTTGCTGAAGGAATTTATCACCTTCAGGAATTTACTGATGTTATTCTTCAGGTATGTTATGTATGGTATTATATCATCTGCAAACAGGGATAATTTTTGTTCTTCCTTTCCAAATTTGTATCCCTTTTATTTCTTTCTCCTGTCTTATTTCATTGGGTAGAACTTTAAACACTATATTGAAAAGCAGTTGTCTTGTTCCCAAATTTATTGGGAATTCCTTGAGTCCTTTCCAATTGAGTATTATTTGGGCTTTAGGAAATTTGTATATGGCCTTAATTACATTGAGGTATAGGCCCATTTTTCCAAATCTTTCAAGTGTCTTGATCATGAAGTGGTTTTGGATTTTGTCAAAGGCTTTCTCTGCATCATTTGTGATGACCATGTGTTTTTTTTTTTGTAGTTAAGCTTATTAATGTGATGGGTTTTATTGATTAATTTCCTTATGTCAAACCAACCCTCCATGCTTGGGATAAAGCATATCTGGTCAAGGTGGATAATACTTTTAATATGTGTTGAATTTGGTTTGCAAGGATTTTATTTAGAATTTTTACATCTAAGTTCATCAGGGATATAGGTCTATAATTTTCCTTTCTTGATTTATCTTTGTCCAGTTTTGGTATTAGAGTTGTGAAAGCTTCATAGAAGGAGTTTGGGCATATTCCCTGTTTTACAATTACTCTAAAAAGCTTCAGAAAGACTGGTTTTATTTCTGTGATGACGGTTTGGTAGAATTCAGCTGAGATTCCATCAGGGCCTGGACTTTTCCTTCCAGGAAGGTTTTTGATGACATTTTCATTTTTTAATAGATGTAATAGGTTTATTTAGGAGAGTTATCTGCTCTTAGTTTAGAGTTGGTAGGTGGTAGGTATGTGAGAATTCATCCATTTTTTTCTAGATTCTCCAATTTTGTGGAATAGTGGTTTTGGAAGTATGTCCTGATGATTCTTCCAATTTCATTAGTGTCCAATGTGATCTCTCCCTTTTTATTTATAATTTTGTTGATTTGCAACTTCTCTTTTTTTCTCATTTGGTTAAATTAGCCAGGGATTTGTCAATCTTTTTTTTTTATTTTTTAATGAAAAAACTATTTGTTTCATCAATTTTTAAAATCATTTTCTTAGTTTCTAATTCATTGATTTCTGCTCTATTCTTAATCATTTATTTTCATCTTGAGCTCCTAGGATTGGATAATTCTAAATTTTCCAATGTCGTTATGTGGTTAGTTAGTTTATTAATTTGAGATACCTCTATCTTTGGTATGAAGGAATTCAGTGCTATAAATTTCCCCCTTAGGACTGCCTTCATTGTGTCCCATAGGTTCTGGTATGATGTATTTTCATTGTCATTTAGTTCAAGGAATGTTTCAATTTCCAATGTAATTTCTTGAATAACCCATTCATTGTTTAATAGTGCATTGTTCAATCTCCAATAGTTGATGCGAATTCTGTTTGTTCTCTCATTGATTATTCAATGCATTATGTTCCAATTTGATGCAGCTCTGTTACCTCAGTCTTGTTGAATTTGTTGAGGAATATTTTATGACATAATATATAGTCTATTTTGGAGAAGTTTTTGTGAACTGCTGAGAAGAGTGTATATATTGTAACATTCGATGGAATGTTCTGTGTACATATATTAGGTCCAGTTGATCTATGGTATTATTGAGTTCTATTATTTCCCTGTGGACCTTCTGTTTGGATGATCTGTCTAAAGATGATAGTAGTGTAGTGAGGTCTCCAACTATGATGTACTTGGAGTCTATTTTTGTTTTGTTTTCCATTAGTTTTAACTTTATGAACTGTGGTGCACTTGTATTTGGTGCATACATGTTTATGATGGTGCTATTCTCTTGTTGGATTGTTCCCATGATGAATAAGAAGAGTCCTTGATTATCCCTTTGAATTGATTTTGGCTTTAAGTCTATTTTGTCAGATATTAGTGTAGTCACCCTACTTGTTTTTTACTATTATTTCCATTTCCTTAGAAGATCATTTTCTATCCTTTCTTCCTGAGCAGGTTCCTGTCTTTAAAATTGAGGTGGGTTTCTTGGAGGCAGCAGATTGAAGGATCCATTTTTTTTTCTGATCCATACTGCTAGCCTGTGTCTTCTTATGGGAGAGTTAAGACCATTAATATTCAAAGTTATAAATGTGAGGCTTGACTCAATACCTGCCATAGTATAGGTTTTATGGGATTTGAGGCCTGTCTTGTTATTATGTCCCTTCTAGACTTGATTATTGTGTCCAACTTCTAGATGGCTTTTGGGGTTGGTTGCTTGGTTCTTCTGTGCAGAATATTTCATGAAGAATTCTCTGTAGGTTTGGTTTAGTGTCAATATAATTGTAGAACTGGCTTTTATCTCAAAATATTTCCTTTCTCCATCTATTATAAGGGATACTTTTTCAGGTTACAATACTTTGGTTTGAAAGCCAAAGGCTTTGAGGTACACAATTCCAAGCCATTTTAGCTTTCATGGTTTGTGTGGAGATGTCTGATTCTATGGGTATGCCTTTTATATGTGACTTGTTCTTTTGCTCTTGTAGCTTTTATAACACTCTGCTTGCTTTCAATGTAAGGGTTTTAATTACAATATGTCTTTGGGAGTTTCTTCTTTGGTCCTGCCTGTTTGGTGTTGTGTGCTTCTTATATCCAGATGGGATTCTCTTTTGCTAGAATGGGGAAATTTTCCTCAATAATTTTGTTGAATATGTTCTCTATGTCTTTGGCCTCAAATTCTTCCCCCTCTGCTATCCCCCGAGGTTTGGTCATTTAAGGGTGCCTCATAGTTCCCTCAGATTTTGTTAACATGCTTTTTTGAACTTATCCAAGTTTTTGTTATCCCGATCTCTTCTGCTTTGTCTTCCATGTCTGAGGTTCTATCTTCAAGGTTATTAACTCTGAAAGTGAGGAATTATATAGATGTTTTAAATATCTCCATTGTATTTGGGTTTTCCAATAGGGCTTTTTTCATGGTCTCCATCTCTTTGTTGAGTTGCAAATTCATTTCAAATGTTGCCTTAATGCTTCTGGTACACATTCTTGTATTTGATTATGTCTTCATTTAGTTTAGCCAGCTAATTCTTGAGCTTCTCTGATTGCTGGTTTGCCTTTAGCTCATTTACTGTTCTACCAAAGTCCATCTGTTTTTCTGCCATTGTATTGAGCCTGGTGTGAAGCTTTCAAGCTAATTCTGCACATTTCCACTTATATTATCAATTTTTGCTAACATTTCCATTAATAATCTTGATATAGACTCTATTCATAGATGCTTTGAACATGTTGTCATCTCCTCCTGGGCTTACATCTGTGCTCTTTGATATTTTCATTATGGACTTCCAAAGTGGGAATAGGCAAACTTGGTGAGGGGTACTCCACCTGTGTGTTCTTCTTGTGTTGTGATCTGCTGATGTTCAGATTATATATTGGTTTTCCTGGGACCCTCAGCAGTGGTGTGGACCTCACATGAGATTGCAGCAAGGACTGGTGAGATCTTGGCAAATGCTCAGTTCCTCTGTTGTCAGGCAGTGTGAGTGTGTGTGGGGGGGTGTTTGAACCTACAGCAGCAGTAGTAGGCTTAGGGATGGACCTTGTTTGGAATCCGGGCCTAATTGGCTGTGCTGTGGGGTACATGGCCTGGTGGACAGCCAAGGCACAGTTCTCTCTCACCTGGCCTTGCCTAGGGTCAGGGTATCTGAGCACACAAAGACAGATTGGAGGTCAGGGTGAAGGTCCCCAACCTGGCCTCACCTGGGGACAGGGGTTTCAGAATTTTCAAAATGTAAATTTTGAATTGGTCTTTCACCAAGAGTTACAATAAATCCATGCAAAATGGAGCGACATGGAGCTGTGTCCTGCTGTAGCCTTCAGCCTTTCCACGGACCCTAATTCCTTCTTGATCTCTACTTCTCCTCATTTGAGCATTCACCCCTGACCTTTATGCATGGTGAAACTAAGCCTAAAAACATTTCATAAATATATGAGAAAGGTTTTTTCACAGTCTTCCATAATCCATATAGCATGTCAACTATTTAAATGGTGTTAAGACTCCTAAGCAATCCAGAAATGATTTAAAGTATTCAGGGAGATGTGTATAATTTGTGAGCAAATACTATGGCATTTTAGGTAGCAGACCTTGGCCTCTCAGACATGGGCATATGCAGAAAATTCTGGAACCAACCCTCACACTGAGGAACAACTACATTTCTGTCAATGCCTAAAAATCACTCAAGATTTCATCCTCCGCAGTTCTTCTCTTTGGTGTGAACACAATTACAAGTCTGCACTTGATCACTGGTTGCCATGGGCAATATGAGTGTGACATATGCTAATCCTGCATGATTCATGGCTGTTCCTCCTCTGGATACCATCCATGACAGAAAATACCTCATATCCACCCTGATGAAAGAGTCCAATCCACATTGCTTTTTGTGGTCTCTTATCAATTCTGAGAGGTTTTGGGGTACTTGCCTCTGGCTTGATTCATTCATGCGCCTACTGTACAAGCTGGTTTACTTTGAGTCCATGTCATAAGGAGAACAAAGGGCTGTCACTACTGTTGGCACACTCAAAGGTAGTTCACTTCCATGACGGCTATCACATGTTGGCAAGTGACATTTCCACAGAGCTGTGCTCCTTCAGAGTTATGTGAGGGAAATAGTCAAAATGTTACCTCTACACTCTCATTCCATATAACATGCAGCCTGTTATAGTCTCTATTCCCCAGCTGATGTCAAAGTCTCTTTGTAGGAGTTTCGGACACTAAAGTTTTGCTTCTTTGGTTTTTGCTTTTTATGGTATCACTTTGCACCCAACTATGAATCCTTTGCTAAGTAGAGTATAAGTATGACCTAAGTATTCTTTTATAAACCTGGTGATTATTTTTCAGGAATTTGGAAATTTATAATGTACATATCTAATAGATTATTTTTCCCTTTTTTCAAATTATAATACTTAAAATTTTTTTCTTCCAGGGTATTCAGGGTTACAAGATTTATATTCAGGTCTCCGATCCATTTGGAGTTGATTTTTGTACATGGTGAAAGGAGTTTATAAATTTAAAGCCACACTTTGAAAATATTTTAGCCTATGCATTTTATGTACTTGTGTATTAAGTTTATATGTGTTTTAGCATATATGTGTAGGTGTGCATGCCTGTAGACACGTGCATGTGGTAGCCATAGGTTGACAGGTGTCTTCTTTGATGGTTCTCCTCTATATACACTAAGGCAGGATTGCTCACTTGAACCCAGAGCTAAATGATTCAGCAAGTATAGCTAGCTTTCCCCAGGGATCTGAGGACCAAGTATTAGCTGTACAGGCTGGCTACCAGGTCCACCTAGTGCTGAGGGTCAGAACTCATGTTCTCACTCTTATCCACTTACCCTCAAACTTTATCCACTAAGCCATTTCCCCAGCCCTTATTCATGAATTTACAAGGTGATAATTTGATTTCTTTGCATGTTCTGATGAGGCCACAATTCTCTGGTAAACTCCAATAGATAAATTGGCACATAAGAGCCTGAAAAGACTCAGGGAGGAACAAATGGGGAAGGGAATTATTGAATTATTGGGATGACTAAATGAATTTATTTAAAACAATTTCCCTGCTTTTGGATTAATTATTGAAAATAATAATGACAGAATGATATTTGATTTGTCTCCACACTTACATAAATACAAGAAGAATAACCAGATAACAAGATGAAAAATCTTGAACAGTATATTCATAGCAAAACTGTTCACAATAGTCAAGCTATGGAAACAACCTAAGCGCCCATAAGTGGATACCGCTTAATCCAATAGATTGAGAACATTGGATTGACAATAGAATATTAGCCTTAAAATGAAGGAAATGCTTCCATTTACACCAATACAGATGTATCTCAAAAGACATTATACTAAGTACAAGATGAATAAACCTGAAGATCTAATGCATCTAACGTATGAATTACTGTACTTAAAAATTTGTTTTCCCTGAGTTTGCCAAAACTGAGGTAATTACAGACAGTGATGGATTGCTACAGTGCTCATGATTAGCAATTATCTCTCAATGGATATGTGTATCAAAGCATCATCTCATATTCCTTCAATTTTTACAATTAAAAAAAAATACTAAACCAGTTGACTAGGTAACTTTATAATCTCAAATGACAGGCTACTGTAAACACAGGGGGCATGTTGTCAGCATCTGTCAGCATCTGTAAGAGAAATACCAATGAATTTGCTAGACCTCAAAAAATTGGTTGTAGAAATCAAATTATTTTTCAACTTAAAAATGAATAACAAAAGAGAGCCATGGAGGATACACACTGTGAACCAATGAAATCTTGAACACAATTCAAAACAGTGGCCACCTTTAGAGATATAAGCATTCCTGATACTTATAATTTGAAATGCCATTATGTGGGACATGGGAAGAGCTTCTGATGAGGAAGCAACATTTCTATTTATTTCTCTGGATAAAAATAAATGTGAAAAGGGATAGACTTAAAATAACTCACTAAACAACATGTTGATTTGTTTCTATATGCTTCATTTTATTTTAAGATAAGGAGGGTGTTTATAGGGTATTAAAGATGGGTATTCTTCTTAGTCTTACTGGACACACTGTCTCCTTTAGTGTCCTATGTCTGCTCACTTTTGATAGCTTATTAAGATACTCATTGTCTATCATCATCTCCAGGGCGCAGGTTGTCAGTCTCTCCTTGAGAGCAGCACTCATGCTTAACTAACCAATTTCTTTGTGGTGCCATCTGGACCCTGGCTGATGTGCAAGATGTGGTTCCACTCAGGGTAAGGAGTCACCTTTCTTTTCTAGTCATTTTGGTAGATTTTAGTTCTCCCTGGTTTTTACTGCCTTCTGTAAAAGATAAACAAATCTCCAATGGAGAGTGAGAGCAGCACCAGTTCAAAGGATAAGCATCATCAATTGAGAGAGATTTTGATGGGTGCATCCTGTTGGCCAAAGACTAGCAGAAACTTCTAATGGGTGTCCATGACACTCATCTTCATGGGATCTTATCAAAGCAGAAATCCAGAAGTTGATGAGTGCCTAACACTAAAGTAGACTTATCACACACCCACGAAGGCTCAGGGAATTTGCAGAAGAGGGTGGTAGAAAGACTGAGAGCCACCCACCCAATGGGAAGGAGTATCCACAGGCATTGCTCCTCCCACTATGACTGAATGTTGTTCTCATAACTCATCACCCCATGGTGAATACCAGTAACTCTACTATGAAGGGCCCTCAGAGGCATGGGGCCAGGGAAGAGAGGAATGGTACTAATATATGATTTAACCTTACAAAGCTTCTACTTAATAAAAAACAGTGGCCATGTGTGGTGGCGTATGCATTGAATCCTAGAACTTGGAAGGCAGAGATTGTAGAATTGCTGTGAGTTCAAGGCTACCCTGAGACTATATAGTAAATCCCAGACCAACCTGGGCTAGAGCAAGATCCTACCTCAAAAAAAACTTAAAAAATTAAAAATAAATACAGTTTTAGAAAGCAGAAAGGCTAAAAGAACACAACAGGCACAGTTCTGAGCAGGGTTACCAGATAACTGCCCTGCTCACTTAGGAAGTATTACAGCAAGCAGCATGAGCAAGAGTTCTTACAAACTTTTATGAGACTGGAAAACAGAGAAATATCCAATTTGCTTAGCAATTTGAACCTATTAAAAGTTACCTAAATGTTATTTTCATAATCATTTTTTAATCTACTGAAATTCTCTATAACTTTGGAGCACCACAATGTTCAGAGGATGAAGCTTCCAGATCACAACCTAATTAAATATATGCAGAATTACTAATACTCCACCATAAATATCTCTCACAGCACATCTTAATAAGCTTCCCGAAATAGGATGGCATCTGCTCATTGTCTCTCTGCTTAGCAAGGTAACTAATGCGTCTAGCTCCCACTCAGATTCCATGAAATTTTCCCTCTTCTCAGCATCGAGGGTCCTTGAGGCAGACTCATTCATTCTCTGGACCACTTAGTGGTGACTGCAGAAGATGAATCTAGCCCTATGTTCCCATTCAGGATGGATGAGCAGAAGGGGACAAGGTGAGGGCTCACATCTATATGTGGTAGAATCGCCATGCCTAAGTGAACACAGGAGTGAGTTATGACTAAACAGAAATCATATTCGGGCAAATTTATAATCTCATAATGCAATGCATCTATATGCACGCACGTGCTAGCATTCGCGTGCACACACACACATACAAACACACAAACACATATATTCATATAATATATATATATATATATATATATATACACACATACTTACTAGGAATTAAACTACATACTTTATATTCTTATTATTGCACTTAAATACAGCTCCCAAAAGGGGGTGGGGAAAGAGACTGAAAAGAGAATTTTGAAGCACTGAGCAGTGAAGTAGCTTTCAGGATATTTCTTAGCACATGTCAGAAAAATCTTGGTTTCAATATTTACTTTTGAGTGGGTAGATGGCTCCGTGGTTAAAAGCACAAGGCTGTACAAGACTGGTGACTGGATTTCCACTTCCCAGAACAAACATGAAGCTGGATAAAAGTAGTTTATGTGGCGTGCAATCCCAAAGTGCTATGGCAGTGGGAGTCAGAGTGAAGAGTATCCTGAAGCTATGTGTCCAGCTAGGGTGGTGTTTGCAGCAGCAAGCTAAAGAGTCCTGCTTCATCCCAGATGGAAGGAAAGGAGAAACATCCCTGCCTGCCCGATCGTCCTCTGACCTCCACACACATGTAAGACATGCTGCACCCATACCAACACATAATAACAACATGCCAAGCATTTTGTCACTAATGCATTTATATTGCTGTCATTGCTTTGCTTAATTTGGTTATGGTTTTTAGTTTTAAATGTTATGTCAAAATATAAATTTAAAAGTTATGTTGCATTTTGCTCTGATTGTTATGATGAAGTCATGCTGCTTTCCCACCCACACTCTTCCAGGCAATGTACAGACAGGCCATTACTGGAGAGACTTCCTTTCCTCTCTGGCTCTGTGTTCATTCATCGGAGCAGAGAATCTAGGAAGAAGTGAGAACCCTAAGCTCCTATAAGCCTATGAACAGATAGTCTGCACTCCTACAATAACTTCCATGTCAAAAATTACACAGTGGCAAGGGGCTTCCCGTGCGGCTGTGTATGAGCTTTACTAATGCCTGAGTAAGCCATCCATAACTGAGAGTCTGTCTCCAAAGTAAAGAAGGAGGGCAGACAGAACTGATGTTTTGTGGAACAAATCTTCATGAGATGCTGATCTTTGGTCCTGTCATATGTTCACTGCCATGATCTGGACAAGAAAAAGAAGAATGGACTCTGAGAGAACTCAAAGATTACATTTTTAAGGTTTTTATCTGATTTTCTTTGATAATGAGCTACAGTTGTAAGTATACGCAGACTAAGTCAACAAATGTTTAAGCTATCCCTGGCTTAAATAAAAATCGATGCTGGAGACAAGACTCAGGGTATCTTGTGTCTCAGCAGATGGGAAAACGATAATTACACAAACTTGTGTGAACAAGTGTGATGCACTCTTTGGATTTAGAAATTTAAAATGTATGGCATCTAATTAAAATTTTTAATTTTAGCTAGGCAGTAAAGAATTTTTAAACTACATGTATGTTCCTTATATTTTCAATCCCTGGTTTCAGAAAACCTGGCTTCTGAGGCCTGAGCCCTGGTTAAGTTTTGGCAGGTGTGAAAAGAGCTGGAACTCATGGACTCTACCTGCAGGAACTCCAAAATATCAAAAACTATTGTGAGAAGATGGCCACACACTTAAGTAGAATCATGGAATTCTTAGTGAACAGTTTAAGTTAAGGCAAAAATTCAATTATGCATTAGAATGGGATCATTTAGATGTTTTTAAAAATATAATGAGTTAGATCTATTTCCAGAACTAAACTGTAAAAAGTCAATCCCCCTTCACCATAATGTTGAATGGGGATCACTGAGAACCCAAACTTGGCCTCCCAACTTCTATTTAGTCTAGCACAAATAGTCAACTATAAAAAAGTTCACTAAACTTGGATTCTCATGGCTTGTTACCAATAAGCTTGCTGGGCTCTTTTTTCTCTATTCAGACAAAATCCACCAGAGGGAAAGGGGTAAATTCTTCTAGAGGTGGTAGAGTAGGCTTGGACCCTTGAATACTAAGGACTGGGCTGACAGACTTGGAGGCTTATATTTCTGAGCCAAGAAATAAGAAAATACTTACAATCCTGGCCTCAGAAGCCAGAGATGGATAGCTCTAGGTGTTCAGGTTAGAGGCTTACTCATCTCGGTTTGTATTGCCAGCTTCCTGGCACTTGGCGGCTAGTGAAATCCTGAGCTACTGACAGTAGCATTTGGCAGAGTCTGGGCCAGCTTAGTGTTACAGCTCTGAAGCCTTGGATGTCAGTACCCTTGACCTTCAATTATTGGCAACTTCCAGAAACTTTTCCAGTGACTACAGGCTGCAGTCTTTCATGCTGCCATCTGCCATCTGGGATCTTGGCTCTCAACCATCTTGCTTTACTTACATGTCTGCTGTTCCTTTATAGTTTCTGCTGTCTTTGTTCCCTGCTCCTTCTACCCCATCCACTTTCTGAAACTCAGGCTTGAAGTGGCAAGTGTAAGAAAAAGTTTAGCAACCCAAGATGCCAATTTGGTTTGCAAAATAAGTACACCCCTTTCCTGACAATGTATCTAATAACATTTCAGCAATTTGGGATTCTCATCGGCTTCAATCTGGATGATATTCTTTTGATTGTTTGCTTGTTTTTGTTTTTTGTTTTTTCAAGGTAGAGTCTTGCTGTAGTCCAGACTGGAATTCACTATGTAGTTTTAGGGTGGCCTTGAATTCATGGCGATCCTCCTTCCTCTTCCTCTGGAGTGCTGGGACTAAAGGTGTGTGCCACCACACTTGGCTGCAATATTCTTTTGCCTGGTAAATATAATTAAGTAGAGCTATATCAAATTGATAACTTTCAACCCTTTATACCCTTGTAAGAGTTTTATTTCTTTTTTCTAGATGTTTTTTCTTTATTTGCAAGCAGAGAGAGATACAAGGAAGAAAGACAGAAAAATCGGGTGCTCCAGGGCCTCCAGGGAGTACAAATGAACTCCAGATGAATGTGCCACTTTGCGCATCTTGCTTTACACGGGTATTAAGGAATCAAACCCAGGTCATTAGGCTTTGCAGGTGAGTGTTTTAAGCACTGAGCCGTCTGTCCAACTTTAACTTTTTTGCGAACATATTTATTTATTTGAAGGCAGAGAGAGAGAGAGACAGAGACAAAGTCAGAGACTGAGACAGACAATGGGCATTGCCAGGGTCTCCAGCTACTGCAAACAAACTCCAGATGCTTGTGCCACTTTGTGCATCTGGCTTTATGCATGTACTGGGACTCTAACTCACTGCTGCAGCAATTTGAATTTGATCATTTCCATGACTTACCTAGCATCCTGTGCAATGCCTGCCATTTAACATATACAATGTGGGCTCATGAACATGGCTCAAGGTTATCTGCAGTGATGGACTTGATGCTCCAAGTACTAAAAATATATGATTGCATAGGCTCTCCAGAGACAAAATAGAATTCCAAGTTCTGAATCTTTCTTCACATATTATTTTTGTTTTCAAATGTTAGGGGATCTCAGCTAGCATGTTCCTCCCTACCAACCCCCCCCCAAATGACTGCATGTTGTCATTATTTCCTGGGTAGACTTCTATGGCAGCAATTTCTGCATTATTTATAACTGTCTGACTGTATGAATTTCCCCCAGTAGACTGGAACTTCTCAAGGACAATGGTTTAATTATGTAATCACTTCCTCTGTGCCCATAAAAAGGTATTCAATAATCATATATTAGATTGAACAGTGAGCAATGAACAAATGCTTTATGGAAAGTAGTCACAGAAATATTAGAAAATCTTTAAATGCATCTTATGATTGAAAATCATTGGACTGTAAGTTGATGCACAATTTTGGAAATATCCTTTATATGTAATACATGACACATTTCCTTCACAAATATATTTTCAAAAAATATGTAAAAATAAAAGTCTAACAAAAATAGTCAATCCCATGTTAATATCAAGGCTTTTATACTGATTAATTTTCAAGTGGGGTGTGGCACACCTTTAGTTCCCGGGCTTCGTGGTGACTGAGGTAGCAGGATCTTCATGAAATTAAGGCTAGGCTGGAGCTACAGAGTGAGTTTTATTTCATACTAGGCTCAAGTGAAACCCTGCCTCAAAAAATTTTAATTTTCAGTATACTTGGCTAGACATGAAACCCAGGTTCAGATCAAACACTATTCTGAATGTTACTACAATGATATTTTTAGACATAATCATTTAAATCTGCAATCTTGAGAGTAGAGTAAAGATTGCTTTTTATAATGTGTGCAGGACTTATCCAACTATCTGAAGGCCTTATATCATAAAATACCGAAGCCTCCCAAGGTAAAGGATTTCTGCTGTAGACTTCCAGCACTATGGAACAGTGTGGTGGTTTGAGTCACATGTCCCCCATTAACTTATGTGTTCTGTATGTTTGATCCCCAGCTGATGGTAATTTGGATTTTATAACCTCGATGGAGCTGTGTTGTTGGGGATGGGCTTATGGAGATTATAAGCCAGCTTCCCCTTGCCAGTGTTTGGCACACCTTCCTGCCACTGTGTGCAGTGCTGGGGCAGAGGTGATGCCCACCCTCTGCTCATGCCATTGTTTTCCATGCCATCATCATCATGGCACATCCTCTGGAGTGTAAAAGACAAAATAAATCCATTTTATAAATTTTGATATCGTTCAGCAAATGCACATGTATGTATATATATATATATATATTGAAATATGTATATGTGTGCATATATATGCATATGTATAATTTATACATTTATATTGTTAATGTATTTTTATTACTGGCAAAAGGGTAGAAGATAGTCACAAAGATCTGTGTGTTTATGAGTTTACTTTTAAATAACAGAGCGGCAGTTAGCCAAGCCAACATAGCACACTACACTTTCTCTTACTTTCCATGACTCCTATTTACTCCTCCTATTGCTACAAAAGCTCTTTAAACACACACACATACACACACACATACACACATACACAAACACACATAAATATTCATACTGACATACGTATACACACATATACACACTCATACACATACACACATAAACACATGCATACACACAGACACACACATACACACACATACACACTCATACACACATAAAAACACTCATACACACATACATACAAACACACACTTGCACACACACATGCACACACACATACACACAGATATACACAGACATACACACTCATACACATGCACAAACATAAATAGTCATACACACATACATATAAACACACACACATACACACTCATACACACATAAAAACACTCATACACACATACATACAAACACACACACACACTTGCACACACACATGCACACACATACACACAGACATACACACTCATACACATGCACAAACATAAATAGTCATACACACATACATACAAACACACACACATACACACTCATACACACTCACACTCATACAAACACATGCACACACATACACACACTCATACACACACATACCCACACACATGCACACGCCTACACACACACACACACACACACACACACACACACACACACGAGCTCTCTTTCTACATCTGTGGGTTCCCAAGCACACGTCCTCATCATCCTTTTGTCTGCTATTAATGATAAGCAACTACTCCCTTCTAAACAATCTTAACCCAACAGTCACCCCCTTTTATTTTCATTTTACTCACATCAATTCCACATTCAAACAGACCTTTGACTAAACCAGAACCTGGATTATACAAGATTCCAGCATTTACTTCTTGTTTCAGACGTTGTTATTGCCTGCACATCCCTCACCTAGCTGCTGTGTATCTTTCATAAATCACTATCTTTGTCTCTACTTTCTATTGTTGACACACTCAGGACTAAAACATAAAGCTCATTAAATTCAGCAGAAAACTGACTTAACTGAACAAATCTCAAGGGAAATTGTTTAAATGCTGATAATTCTTCCTTTAAAGCCATTATATGAAACGTCAAGTGGCTGAAAAACTCACAATTACCTATCCATTATTCCACTTGCCTAAATAATTACCCCAAACATTTTCCTTTATATTTGTTCAGCAGTGTGTTTTGTTCTTATTCCCAGCTTTACTCTTTCCCTTAAATTTCACTAAGAAACAAATTGATTCAGTGGAGATACAGTGAATATCTCATACAAACATCCATATATAAGCACATGTCCATAACAGTATAAATTACTTTATCTTCTATGTCTCTGGATAGCAGATGTTGATCCTGGCTAACACATTTCATATCTGTACCAGATTTTATTCTCCTTCTCTGAAACAAGAACATTGCTTCAATTATCTCCCTGCTTCTGCATCACCAAATCTGCCCCTCTTAGAGGATCGTGCCCAGCAACATATAACCAAGTTTATTAGGAAAGCTTTCAATGTCTACCTCAAACTCTATTACAGGTATGTTTCTTTTTCTTTCCCATAAGTTCCTCAAATGCGATATTTGTACTAATTTTCTCCAATTTTCACTTTTTTATTCTCTTTAACGTCTATTCCCACTAGTGATTTTATTCCACTCCTCCAACCAGACTCCTTTAAATTTGGCCAGCATTACTCATATGGCAAAGTCCAAAGGTTAGTATCTTAATCTGCTTCCTATACCTTCTTGTAGCTGCTGAGAATTCAGCACCACCTCATTTTCTCCCTCGATCTTGAGTATATTTTCTCATTCTATTTTCTATTTCTTCCTGCTTTCTGTCTCTAAGCATTAATATCACAAAGCACAGTTTTTAATTCCTCTTCCTATATTCTTCATATAATCAATACCATTTACCAAATTTATATTTCTGTGACACATTTCTCCCTCCAAAATTCACAGTGATTTGATAGAATGTCTGTGGGACACACCCACAGGGACTGTATCCACTTGATAGACTCTCAAGTGAAGTCACCAGGTGTGACAACAGCTAACAGGAAATGAGAGTGGGAACCTGCTGAATCTCTAAGTAAAACTCCACACTGTGACCAAGTCATAATTCAGGCTAAGAAAAATAAATAAAAGATCCATCATACTCAAATTACTAGATTGGTAGGAAAGTAGACTTCAATTAGCAAAGTGATTTTTCAAATGCAAACACAAAGCAAAAGGTAGGCCAGGGCCATACATGTGGGCAGCTCTTTGAAAACGCTGGACCTCACTTCCCATAAGTTGTATTTCCTGGGCTGTGTTCATGCAAACACAGCAGATGGTTATGCTAATGAACTACACAGTACTAAATCTCTTAGTAGTAAATTTAATTAATTATGACAGGGATGGAATAATTAACAACAGTCTTATACTTTGCAGAAAATCCAAGAAGTAGGCCAATGGGCATTGTAAAGACTCAGCATGCTTTCTTAAGGCATTTTACTCACTATAAAGGTAATGAAGTTTAAAATGCTGGCATAACTTCTCAATCTAAACCACATTAAATTCACAGAAGGAAGGATAAATAAATCAAATGTGTTCATAATGTTATGGCATCAGATATTTATTTATCTCTATACTTTCTGTATGAGGATCAGTTACACATCCACCAAAAACTTGGGCCAGGACTGACTTGAATCAGATTCCCTTTAGAATTCAGTTATAGGTAGATAAAAAAATGACAGCTACTCATTAGTACCCCAGTGTAAATTTTTCTGGTTATAGAGAGAATTTTTATATACTTGTATTAATTTTTGTACATTTATTTGTTGTTACTTCGTTTGAAAGCAAATGAAAATTCAAAGACTGCTAATGAATGGATTTGGTAGAGGTGGGTGTTGGCTTTCATTTTGTAATCTGATGTTTCTGTTAATTTGCATATAATTCCATTGAATTTACACATAAAGGAACTACATGCATCCCTTTCTAATGAGCAGCCAAGTCATAATATTAGACTTCCTTTATATTGAAAGAAAAATGTGTGAAATTTAAAAAATAGAATGACTATTAAATATGATGGGCTATAGGACAGTATTCCATACTAAATGTCAATCAATTTCCATATATAAGTTGTCATGACTGAAATATCTATATATTATCAACATGAGAATTTTTGTTTGAACACTTTTAAATTAACTATGAGCAATTTTCTCTCTGACTTAGGAAAAATAGAAAATTTATGCTTCATAATTAATAAATCTGCCATTTTCAAAGTACATAATTATATTAAAGGAAAATGCATGTAATATTATTTGGTCTGTCTCTGTGTATCTAAAAGGTAAGGTAAGGAAGTTATTCAGTCTGAAATTGAATAAAAGTGTTCCACCTTTATATCAAGTTCAAAACAAATTTCCTTTAATAAAATCATTGTGTAAAATAAAAATATAAGGATAAGGTAAATGTTATGGGTGAAAGTGGTATTTAGAAAGTAAAGGAAAGTGAGGTAAAGAATTGAGAAGAAATGGAGACTGAAGCTGTGTACATAAAAAGAAATCAGAAAAATGAGAACAGTGGATGGAAGAGGAACACAGACAGAAAGAAAGCTCAGTACTTCTAAAAAACAACATAAGTTTTTGAATCTATTGAACATTATTTTTGGACCTTTATTCATTCAACTGTATTTTTCTTCTCTGTTTTTGTACCTGTTATCCAAGGTTCCTCCGTCCGGCATTAGCCATCACTACAGTTTAGGCTGACATTATTACCTTCCACATGTAAGTGGGAATATGGAGTATGTGTCTTTTTGTTTCTAGCTTATTTTACTTAACAACCCTCCAGTCATTTCCATGTCTTTGTTGTTATTGTCGTTGTCATTGAGAATAATGGGATTTCATTAGTTTTATGACTGAATAATATTCCATTGTGTGTATAGATATACTACACTATCTTTGTTTGTTCACTCTTGAAAGCTTCTTAGTTTGATTCCAAATCTTTAAAAAAAAACAGTATTATTAAGTTGCCACTTGTATAAGTATCTATAAGTATCTAAGCATTGCTTTAGGTTAGTCTACATCAACAGGCTTACAGGTCTCCAAAAAATGAAAAAGCTAATGACAGTAATAGCATGTCCTTTTTTGACTTTGTTTCATTTTCTTCTGGGAGAAATGTTTCAATGAATATAGGTTTTGCTTAAGGATAGAATGTTGTTGTTCTTGCTATAATCAGTTGGCAGCATTGATAGAAATTGCAAGAATTCATAGTCAAGATTAAGTTTTTGTACAACTATAGGATGTTACAAATTCAATGCCAGTATAGTAAGGAAAATATGAATAGTTCTGCTCATGCTCAGATCTGACAGGAAACACAAAAGGCATTTTTGCCCTAAGGCAAAATTGAAGTTCAAGAGAGAACTACTTTGTGTGTCCTTCCAATCTTTTTAAGGAGAAATGAGATAGTTTAAAAGTGCAGAATAAGTATATTGTCACTTTAGTGCCAATGTACGAAAGAAAATTTAAAGTTTCTTGAATTGTGCTGCTTTCTCAGGACTCAATATAAACACACATGCTGAAAAATGATGCTGTTGACATCATCTGTTCCAGTCCCTAGGGAAAGTGAAGTAAGATGTTTGAGAATTGTTACTGCTCTTTTCCAAAGAAATATCTTTACATTAGAAGAGTGATAATCCCTGAGGTCATCTGGTAAAGCAGCAGTTCCAATTAAGGTCCTGAAAGTTACCTAGATGTCTTGAATATCCATTATGTAATAAAATAGGAGGATTGCTGTAGGCCAGCCTGTACATAGTGAGGCTTAAAACAAAGTCTCAGAGAACAATATTATGTGCATTTTTTAAATCAAAAATTATATTAAAGGTAGCTGTGGTGGCTTACATCTTTCATCCCAGCACTCAGTGGAGTAAAAAGTTTAAGAGTAGAGCAGAAGCCACAGGAAAAAGAATCAGTGGGTTGAAAATAGGACCAATCTGAACAATGGAGAGAAGTCAATTTTAAAAAAAATAATTAGGGAGTTCCGGTTCAAGATGGCTGACTAGCAGACAGGCTGTGTCTCTTGGGGAATAAGAGTCAGGGTTTTCAGCAGGGTTCCAGGTCGTGGACATCAGCTGCGGCCACACTCTGAGCTCCAGACACCTTCTGGCACAGGATCCCCACGACTGGAGACGCCAACAAGGACCAGACCTCACAGGAGGCAGTGAGTCGACCAGAGCCGGCAGTCCCAGCACCAGAATGGCCTCAGGCAGCCTGCTGCTAGCGGCTTTCCAGAGGCCTCTGCCAGATCCCCTGGGTTTCTTCCCCTTCCCTCCCACCCCCTGCTCCTCCCATTTTTCCCTTCCTTCCCTGGCCCTTGGGGGGTCTCTCCTTTTCAACCTTTCTTTTTCTTTTTTTTTTAATTTTTATTTATTTATTTTTGTTAATCCCACTGTCCACAGGGTTTATCCTCTGAAGCCCCGCCCTCAGCCTTGGGCTCCGCCCCGCCAAGCCCCACCCTGCCCCAACCCCTTGCTGGTTTATTTCCTTTTAACTTTTTTTTTTCATTTCTTTTCTTTCCTTTTTCTTTTCCTACCCGCCCACAGGGGCTTATACTCTGCAAACCCTCCCCCCGGCCTCCACATCATCACATGGATCTGCCCCGACACCCACTGTGCTCCATCCCCTTGTTGGTTTATTGGCTTTTAACTTTTCTTTGTTGTTGTTGTTGTTGTTTTTTCTTTTTCTATCATTTTTCTTTCCCTCCTGCCCACTGGGGATTCTGTTCTGCAGCCCCTCCCATAGCCACTACATCTCCTGCAAGGGTCTGCACTGCCCCCTGCCCCGCCCCCTTATGTGCCTATTTCCTTTGTAATTTTTTTTATTCTTTTTTTCTTTTCTCTCTCTTTATCTTTTTTCCTATTTTTTCTAACCCTGCGGCTTCCTTGAGCACTGACCCCCAAGGTTTCCCCCCACCTGTCTACCCCTGCAGCTCCCCCAACTCTGACTCCTCATGATATACCTGCCCACTGACTCTGCGTAATCCCCCAAGCACTGTTCGCTGAGGTATCCTCAAGCTCAGGATTCTGCAGTTCTCCTACCTGTCCTGTGATTCTACCGCAACCTAGTTCCCGTGGTTTTCCCTCACGATATATAGTCTGTGGGTGGCCAGTGATAGGCAGTTGACCCCCGTCCCCATCTTACCTTGTCTCCAAGGTGTCCTGCACCCCCTAGCAGGCTACATAGTACCTGTCACTACACCATCCGCTTATTAAGTACCCAAAGCCCCACACCCTTCCTAACAGGTTACCCCCAGTATCACCATCAAAGTCCAGCCAGTGATCTGAGGGCACACACAGATTAAACAAGTGAGGGCCCAACCCTACCAGTGGGGCCCAGTGTCCTCCCAGAACACACTAGCAAAGTGTAATCAGATCAAAGGAATTCCACCAATCACCCCAAGTGGAATTGAAATGGGCAGACCTCAACGCAATAATATAGCACCAGCTGAGGAAAACATGCCAAGTGGCAACAATGATATCACTGAAGAGAGAGGGCAGAGGCAGGCCCAGGAAGACATGACACTAAACCACAATCATACTGGCACAGATCTTAAGGAGAACTTAATGTTAGTCATGCAAGAAAAGTTGGATCAACATAATGAAAAAGTACAAAGTCAGCTCATTAGCTTTGCCACCAGGCTTAATATAATTGAGGAGAACCTAATGAACTTCAGAAGAGACATATCAGAAATAAAGACAAACCTGCAAACTGAGGTTATAAAAAGGCAGCTTTCCAAAATAACCAAAGATATCTGAAAATATAAGAATGACTGTCAGGAAGACGTAATTAAATCAAACCTTGAAATGAAAACACATCTCAAGGATGATAGAAGCAACCCAAAAAGAAGTTGCAGAAAACAAAAAACGTATTGAAATAATAAGAACGTCCCTAGAATCTATTAGTAACTGGATTAACCACTGGGAAAACAGAACCTCAGACATGGAAGACAAAACAGAGGAGAATTTGTGAGAAATCAGAAACTTGACAAAATTCAAAAGAGAAAATAAATAAGACTCAAGTAAAATGTGGGATACTATAAAAACATCTTATCTCAGGATAATGGGGATCCCAGAAGGAGAAGAAAACTAAGCTAGGGGCATAGAAAATATTTTCAACAGAATTATTCAAGAAAAACTTCCACACTTGGCAAGAGATAGCCCTGTACTCTAAAAGAGATATGGAGGACCCCAAACAAATTGGACCAAAGGAGGAACACCCCAAGACATATCTTAGTTACAATGCTAACATAGAGGATAGAGTCCTTAGAGCAACGAGAGAAAGGAAAATCACTTGTAAAGGAAAACCCATCAGAATCACCTAAGACTTCTCCAGAGAAACTTTAAAAGCCAGGAGAGCTTGGAATGAAGCGATCCTAGGCCTAAAGAAGTACAGATTCCAACCTAGACTACTGTACCCAGCAAAGTTATCCATCATAATAGATGGAGAAATGAAAGTGTTCCATGAAATTAACCAGCTCTACAATTACTTGAACACAAAGCCAAACTTTCAGAAGATACTTCACGAGATATCCCATGTAGATGAGGCAAACATTCAACCTCAGGAAAGGAACAGAGAACAAGCAAGGTAACACCAAAGAGATAATAACAACATCTCAGATACCAACTTCCATATTCACTCCAACATGGCAGGGTTTAAAGAAAACCTCATAGTTATAACTTTGAATGTAAATGGACTCAACTCTCCTATAAAAAGACACAGGATCTTAGGTTGGATCAGGAAAATGGACCCTTCCATCTGTTGCCTTCAAGAAACACACCTTATTGCTAAAGACAGCAACCCACTTAGAGTAAAAGGATGGAAAACAATTTTCCATTAATGTGGGAATAATAAAAAGTGGGTGTAGTTACTCTAATATCTGACAAAATAGATTTTAAACTGACAGCAATAAAAAAGGTCAATCTGGCCACTTCCTACTCATCAAGGGAATGATACAACAAGAATACATCACTATAGTAAATATGTATGCACCAAATGCAAGGGCCCCTGAGTTCATTAAGCATAAATTACTCAACAAAGCAGATATAGATGCCAACACCATCATAGTAGGAGACTTTAACACTCCATTGTCATCACTAGACGGATCGTCCAAAAAAAGACAAGCAGGGAAATAAAGTTGCTAAATAGCACCATAGACAAATTAGGGATAAGAAACATTTACAGAACATTCCATCCCAAAGTCACAGATTACACATTCTTCTCAGCACCACATGGAACCTTTTCCAAAATTGACCACATACTGGGCCATAAATCATCCCTCAACAAATACAGAAAGATCAGTATAGTCCCCTGCATCATATCAGACCACAATGCATTAAAACTAGAAATTAACAATGGTAGAGGATCCAAAAATTTCAATAGATATTGGCAACTGAACAACTCACTCCTGAACAATTAATGGGTCAATTAGACAGGAAATCCGAAATTTCATAGAAACAAATGATAATGAGGACACAACCTTTTAGAAGTTATGGGACACAATGAAGGCAGTTCCTCAGGGGGAAATTCATTGCACTAAATGCCTTCATGATGAAGACAGAGAGGTCTCAAATCAACCAGCTATCCTCCCATCTAAGGTCATTAGAACAGATGGAAAAATCCAACCCTAGCAGCTCGAGACGCAAGGAAATAATTAAGATCAGAGATGAGATTACTGACTTGGAAACAAAGAAAACAATTCAAAAAATAGGCAAATCAAAGAGTTGGTTCTTTGAAAAAGTCAATAAGATCGAAAAACCCCTGGCCAATTTAATCAAACAAAAAACAGAGAAGGCCCAAATTAACAAAATGAAAAATGACAAGGGTGAGATCACAGCAGATCCCAAAGAGATTGGAGGCATCATCAGGTCATACTTCCAAAACCTATACTCCTCAAAATTAGAGAACCTGGAAGAAATGGATAAATTCCTGGAAACCTAACAACTACCAAAGCTCAGACCAGAGCAGGTAAAGATCCTAAACAATCCGATAACAATCACAGAGATTAAATCAGTAATCAAGAACCTCCCCAAATGGAAAAGCCAAGGTCCAGATGGTTTCTCAGCCGAATTCTACCAAACCTTCATCATAGAACTGAAACCTCTATTTTTGAAGCTTGTCAGGGGCATAGAAAAAGAGAGTAGGCTCCCAAACTCCTTCTATAAAGCTACCATCGCCCTAATTCCCAAACCCCGCAAGGATGTAACAAGAAAGAAAACTACAGACCCATATCTGTGATGAACTTGGATGCAAAAATCCTAAACAAAATCCTAGCAAACCGAATACAAACCCACATCAAGACTATAATTCACCCTGACCAAGTCGGCCTCATCCCAGGGATGCAGGGATGGTTCAACATACGTAAGTCGATAAATATATTTCACTACATTAACAAACTCAATCGCAAAAACCACATGGTCATCTCAATTGATGCTGAGAAAGCTTTTGATAAAATTCAACACCACTTCCGACGGAGATTGTGTTTGTATTTTTCAGGATGCAGCGAGAGAGCTGTGGCTCATCTAACCCCACCAATCAACCGCAGGCAGATAGCTGAGATCCTCGCAAGAGATGAGCCAGCAAAGTCATATCATGGAGGATCCATATGGAACCCTGCAGAGAATGACAGGATGAACAAGGGACCCACAGCCACAGCCATTCATTCAACACAGGATAAACCAGGGTGACAGAAACCAACAATTTTTGACACAAAGCCCCCTAAGCTCACAACATTAAAGCAGCCTTAATACTCACCCACCATGACTCAGGGAACTATGCGGAAGAGGGGGCGGAAAGATTGTGAGAGCGGTGGTGGAGGAGACTATCCAGAGGCATGGCACCCCTCAGTAACAACACACTTGGGCCAGAGAACCGGGCTGAGTACTAGGCTATCCATGGTCCCCTCCACAAGGACTCATCCAGATGGCCCTCGGAGGAGGATATCCAGCTGATTGGGGATGGGGAGGGGGGACAATGGGGAATTGGGGATAACAACTCATTGTTGGTCCAATAAATAATGTAACTCATTATGGACAATAATTTTTTTTTAATCTGAGACTGTGGGTGGGGACATACATTCACATTCAAACCACCATCATGTGTTATAGACAGAAACAAACTTCTACCAGAATTTGTGTGTTTATAAAGTCATCAGAAGGAAAGGGAATAAGACATACCCATGTCACTATATTCCAGTAGTCAAGAATTTATCATGAGCTTTGTTACCACAAGTACCAGCACAGGTGACTGTCAACCACGGTGACACTAGAAGAGAGGAACGGAGCATGTTTTGAACTGCCATTCACACTCTGGTGTTTACATCAGTTTGCTTGTTAGCCACACCACTGCATGCACCCAAGAAGCTCCACCTCTCTTCTCTGCCTCATGTGAGAACTATTGATTTTCTGGTCATAATTGATATGAAGATCATTTTTTGTCTTTAATTAGAGTTTATTTCTTAGAGCAGTGTTAGGTTAACAGCACAACTGAAAGATTCAAGGATTCCTCCCCCATTTCCTGTTTTCTTTCCCCAGCTCCAATATCAACAGCTTCTTACACTGCTAACATCCCAGAAGAGTGATCCATTCATATGACCAATGAGCACACATTGACAATCCATTATCACTTGTGCCCTGTGGTTCACATTATAATTTATACTTGCTATTGAATACATATATGATTTTGGTTTTGACACATGTACAATGCCACCGGACAAAATAGTTTCTCTGCCCTTAAGTTTTCTATGCTTGCCTTAGTTATCTTTCCTTTCTTTTGATTTGAACATTTAAATGCTTTCCACAGATACTACGTTATAGGTATTTTCTAACTGAATAAAAATAGTTATCTTTAAAAATGACCTTATAATTAATATAGTATAATTATAATCATTTGATATTCACTTTATATTAGTATGTAACATATTGCCACAAACAGAATAACATGGACTTATTATTCCATAATTTCTACAGGTCAGGAATCTCTTAGATGACTGGCAATTCAGTGTTTCACAGGGGTGAAATCAAGGTCTCACCTGGGTGCATTGCCACCTAGACATTTTGGTGGGGCAGAATTTATTAGCAAGATTTCTTCCCTTATAGTGAATTGGATGGCTAATGATGCTAGCTTGAAGCTACTCTTATCTGGAAACTCCTTTAGATGTTACAGACACCCATTCCTTCTCAGTCCACAGTTGCCTATGATTTTCCCAACATGGCTGCTTAACTCCATCAAGGCTGTTTAGAATGCATGTCTAAAGATATTAATTCTATTTGCAAAAGCCCTCCATGTTCCTGGCAACCTGTGTGTTACAAACCGTCCTCACACTCAAGAACAGACAGTGCAAGGCATGACAATCAGTGAATGGGATTCTTGGTAACCATTCTAGGTCTGTGTCCGGGACCAAGTGAGATATGTGCCTCCTGTGATGAGGACACGCATGTCGGGGGAACACAGCTTTGCCTGAGAGTTGAGGCTCAGTCAACTGTTAACTTTGTGAGGTCAGTAAAGCACTTCACTTTGGTCAATAATAGCAGCATCCATCTATGAAAAGTGTGGACAATAACTCCAACCTCCCAGGATGTTGTATTACATCTATAGCACTTGATTCAATGCCATCACGGTCATAAATAAATGTAACACTCTGCTGCTGTAATTCAAGAATGCATACCTCACATAAGTGATCATCTGTCATTTTTCAAAAAAAGGAACCCTTGAATTATAAGTATTTTAAAACAGTGAATTTATTTCTAGGAACACTTTAAAAAAGTCACAAACTAGATGTTGAATTATCTATTCTTACTACGATTCCCAATATGCTGAACCCAAACTTGTGAAAGAGAATTTGATTATACTAAACCTAGAAATAAATTATTTCACTAGAACCCTGTAAGAATTTTCATGTACTCTTGTCAATTTAGGGTTACATTGGAATTAGCACCAAAAAGAAGTAATTCTGTCTGTCAATCCATTTATTCTTTTTATTCTGTTCTTGAAGTCACTGTTGGTGTCTTCTAAACGTTTCATCTTTTTCTGTGAATTATATTTCTGTCATTCTACCTGGCTTCAGATTTCAACTCTTTATAGCGACAGTTAAATATTTATAAAGTTTAAGCCACAGACTTCTTTTCAAAACTACTATAAAATTGAAAAGTGAAACTGAAATCAAGTGACAATATCAAGAACAACTAAGTTAACTTGTTGGATTGTGGAAAACACGAATTCATTTTGTGAAGCTGTAATTTTTAAACCCAGTTCCCAAATGATAGCAGGTGTATTTCTTCTAACACCTTTAAAATCTATTTGGAAAATGATACAGGAAAAAAAAATAATAATGGTGACAATTTCAGGAGCTACCACCTCTATTTGATAGTAAATTTCAGCTGGAATTTCAGAGTTGACATTCTTTCCCTCCACAGTTCCATACTAAGAAACAAGTTGGGGAGTGGAATCAGTAGTTACTGAGAGTTACTCATGTATAAGCCTCTTATTTTTCAGGCCTTGGGACAGAGCCTTGTACATACCACATGCCAGAGATACACTCTACTTCTGAGTTATAGAACTGATCTAAAGCCCAGTCCAAGTATGATCAACTTTCACACATATTTGTATCTAATCCGTTCACTTCTTTAAGTGTTAGCTATTGATAGAGGTCAGTTCTCTGAAACAAACTTCAGAAAAATTCTACAACAGTTTTGTAACATTAAAGTATTTGAATCTTAGTGTTGTAGTCAGCTTCAGTTGCTGGGATGAATTTCCAAACAAATACAGTTTATGGGAGGAAGAAGGGATTTATTTGAAGCCAACAGATCCAAGCAGAGAGAAAAAATCCACCACCAGCACCTCCAAAAACAAGCACATTCATTTGGCCAAACAACAGGGCCACCAGGAAGAATTTCGACTGCTCTCTGCAAACCATAGGCTGGAATTCTGCCAACAGTAACCCTGGCTGCAGAAAAGCTTTTAATAAAACTCCTGAATCTACCACACTTAGTTTATATTTATACCCCCAAAAGATATTTTAAAATGTCTATTAAGCCTATCTGCATTATACAAAAGACATTTTATTACTAAGCTAGTCTGATCCATACATACAGGCACATATGCTTGAACACACACATGTATCTGTATGTGTCCTTGCCCAGGTAATACTCAGACAATCTTTGGGGAGCATTTTTATAAAGGGAGGCAAAAGTTAAGAGAGAATAACTGTAGATTAAGTCTATACTAATAGTAACATAAAGTAGCCATTTCAAACATAGTTCAGAATGATTGCTCCATTGTCCTAGAAAGAGCAAGAGTACACAAGTTTGTTCCTCTTGCCAAACTCTGAGTCCAAGGGGCTACTTACAGCAAAGGGGAGGAAAATCATTATAAGATATACAACAGCATCATCAACTCAACAGTGTACCTGCAAAATTATATCCACCTAAAAGTCAATTATATTTGGTTTGTATGAAGAATAGCTATGGGATGGAGGTAGAATTTTTGTTAGTTAATTTTATTTATGAAACCTTCATCTCTTAACAAAAGCTTTAGTAATTTTCCAGTAATACCTGTGACTTGGGGCTTTGGCTTGTGTGACTTGCCAAGTGAAGAACACAGTAAACATGAATCGAACTCTGCTCTATATTTTGCTGTGAGTAAAAAAAGTGCATGTTACTGTCCCCAGTTCCTCAAGTTGACTTTCAAAATTCAGCATAATAATCAAACATTAGTCTTTTCTTACCAACTTCAACCAAGGAGATCTATAGTGGCTTGTCAATGACCAACATTTCTTGGTCCTTTGTTTTTGCCTATGATTTACAGCAATGTTCAAGAATATTCTGTGCCTTTAAACCCTTAACTTGGGAGGCAGAAGTAGGAGGATCACTGTGAGTTCAATGTTAGCCTGAGACACATAGTGAAATCCAGGTCAGACTGGGATAGAACTAGACCCTAGCTTGAAAGAAAAAAAAAGTGTCTCAAAGTATTATGCTGTTGCTGCCTTTTATTAGATGGTTTTCATCCTTTGGGCTCTGTGCCTAGTGTATTTTTGCTATTATTAAATTTTTCATGTTTTTCAGTTAATAGTGTGTGATTTGATGATAGAAAGTTTTTTGTGCATTTTAAGAACCAAACAGAACTTCCATGGATCGCTATCTATGCCTTTGCCACCCTTTAATTCATTAAATGCAGCATTTGTATTAAAATTCTTATTAAAATAGCATTTCTCTGTGTTTGCCAGGACAACCTGGCCAGAGGTGGCTTCTTAAGAATTAATTTTTTAAATTTTTATCTCATGTTGTGCTTCAAGTTCTATGTATGTATATGTGTATGTATAAATTACAATACAAATGGCTAATTTTGTATTCATAGTAAGTCTAATTATCCAATGAGACAAAATTGAAAATATTTACAAAAAGACTAACACTCTCCAGAAATCCAAAATTCCTCCTCTCAATGACACTCTTGTGAAAACCAGTTAAGAAACATGACTATGAGAATGTTATTTCTCTGAATGTTCAAGCATAAATTAATTTACTGAAGGCATTATTTGACTGCTTACATTTACTAATAATGTACTATTAAAGAATAAGCAAAATTAACCAAATAACTTAAATTTATCACCAGTAAATTCACTGGGTATGTCTTCACATTAAAGTGGAAGAACTTATTTGTCAAATTATATTATTACTGTAATATATGCAGTTTTTATAACACCTCATTTCAAAACCTCACATGCACTATATTAGCCCCCAAAAGAAGTTAAATCTGAAATGTAAGGTTATCTTGAGTAGCTTTGAAGCTATTTTTTAAATATTTATTTTATTTATCTGCAAGCAGAGAGAGGAGTGAGAGGGAGGTAGAGAAAGATTGGGCATGCCAAGGCTTCTTGCCAATGCAAGAAAACTCCAGATTGTATGTGCCATCTTTGTGCATCTGGATTTATGTGGACACTGGGGAATAAGGCCATAAGGCTTTGCAGGCAAGCCCTAACCGCTGTGCTGTATCTCCAGTCAGACCCTTAAAGCTATTTCTAAAATACACATTCTTTTCATCCTTTTCTCTTTATGGAAAAAATAATCCCACAATTAGCAAGGGATTTCAGGAAGATCCAAATAGTCTCAGTAGCAAAAGTAAAGGTCCTGGAAGAGCTGGAGAGATGGCTTAGTGGTTAAGAGCACTTCCTCTGAAAGCATGAGGGCCTGAGAAGACCTGAGAGACCACTGCAAGTTTGGTCCCCAGGCCCCATATAAGCAGCTGGGTGTGGCCATAATCATCTGTAATTTGAGTCCTGTAGGGAAGCAGAGACCCGAGAATCATGGAGCTCATGAAAAATGGCAAGCTCCAGAATGAGGGAGAGACTCCAGCACCAATAAGAACAGGCTGGGCCTCTGAGCAATGGAGCACCACACCCGGTGTTCCTCTCAGGTCACAGCAGGTGAAAGCAAGGGGCACTGCATGTGCACATACCTGTGCAGACATCACACTACACACACACACACACACACACACACACACACACACACACACACACACACGCTCACACACGCTCACACACGCTCACACACACAGCAAAATCAGCAGAAATGGGTCATGAAGATGGGGCAAGGGATGTCCTGATAGAAGCTGTAGTTTCCCTATTGATCTCATCTAACTTCATCTAACTCTGAGGCTAAACATTTACTTTAGGTACTTAAGATCAAAGAACTAGAGGACTTTGTGTTATTTCCACCCATGTGAATTACAAGCAACAGCAGCACAATTCTCATGTCAATTTTAAAGGCTCTAAAAGTCAGATAAACCCTCAAAGCTCTGCAAAATATGTGCATGGAAGACCTTAATCTTCTCAAAGATATGAAGGCATAGAACCAGCATCAATGGACCTGAAAGACTTCCAGGAACAACTTTCTGGGTTTTCAGACCCAGAGAATGTGTTTTTCTCTTCAAATTATAGACAAACCATGAAGAAATATGCAAGGAATCATAGGTTCCATAGAGACAGAAGAAGGTTTCCAATGTGATTATTTTCATATTCTTCTGGCAGGGTTGTGTTGTTGGCCTAATCACATGTCTTATTTGATATTATAGGAATGTAATGCTCATTAGCCTCAGAAATATAATCCTAATCAAGTTTCATCCTGACTAATTGCATTGTTGAGCACAGCTGTTTTTTTTTTGTTTATGCAAGAGACTTTGTTCAAAGACAACTATGCAAATCAAAATGATCCATTCACCAAGTCTTATAAGGTAGAAGGCAGCAGCCTCCGCAATGCTCGTTTATCAGATTTCTGCCAACTACATCTTTAGCCATTGTCCTTGGGCTACCTTCTCTTTCATACGGATTATATATCACAGCATTTCTCGAGTCTGTGTACATGTTCTTTCCTAGCTTTGTTCTCTAAGAGGTTGACAGTTAAAGTTTCTTTGGTGGTTTTAAAACTTTCCACCATTTTGAAATCCTAAAGTTTTGGTAGCTATCCATGTTTTCTATCTATCATATTGATTGGCCTTCTTTTCCTTCTGAGAGGCCACTGTAAGCCTGAAAGGTCCTTTTTGTTTTTCTGTCTCAGTATGGCACTCTTTAGAAATAAATTTGGCTTGTCCTAGGAATCGTATACCTATGAAAAAATAGTTCCTATAGAATATGTTAGCCAACATTTCTACATTCATCAAACACATTGAGAAATTACTAAGTATGGTATGGAGATTTATACATAAATAAAATGTTGAGCCCATGAAAGCATGATTATACTGATTATGCAAGGTTTGATAATTGACAAGACATATTGAAGTTATCAGATGATGTTCACAGGTAGTCTTAATAAAGACAAAGAATCAAGCATGGTGGCAAATCCCTGCTATCCCAGAACTTGAGAGGCTAAGGAAGACTTGTGTTAGAAATAGTAAGGAATAGATAGCCAGATGCTGTTTTGTCAAGCAACAAACAATTTAATAAGTGAAAAGTATATAAACAAACAAACAAAAATATAAACTAATACTGGGGTAGAGGGGGGTGTTCCTCTATGTAGCTTCCCATTAACCTCTTGCCAATTATAATACTAAATAGGCAAAATATATCTTGGCATCATGAGAGTCTGAAAAAAGGCTGGAATGACATCTTTTCTACTCCAGTATTCATGTGTTCATGCTAATCTCTGTTAGTAGTAAAACTAGGTAATCCATTGATAAACTCATCTCTACACAGTATAAAAAAACTATTGTTAAAATCTAGTCAGTAGTTGTCAGCTTTATAGTAAGTATCAGTCACTAGCTGGCCATCTCATTTTTGTGTATGTTAAGGGCAGTACCCCATCTCCTGGCCTCTCAGTATGCAATCATAGAATGATAATGCTTGACTGTAAAATGATACCTGCACCTATCCCTTTATTCCATAGGAAGGTGCAGTAACTAATCAAAGTGATGAAATTTTATCCACAAAATTCTAATCAACATTTTTGCAAGTTGTGTTCTTGTTCCTAAAAATCAAATGGGAATAGGAAGAATGCTTTAAGTTCAGAATCTCCAGACTCTACAGTTTCTCTCTTAGTCTTACAACATGGGAAGACTTGTCACCATACAAGTCTTCTTTGATCCTAGTGGACTGATAGATCCAACCCTGAAGTTCAGTGTTAGGATATCATTAGAATACATTCTTATGATCTTGAAACTCTTCCACCCACACTCTGGGGCTCATGAAACTCTCCTCCAAGCCCTTGATTTTGTGTAATGACCGTTGACAACTTTTGTACATATAGACACTGTAACATGATCATAACCTCCTCTTCACACACCCTCCCTTTTCTCTTCCTGAATCCCACCTCCACAGAATCCCTTTTTATTTGCAACTAGTCTCTTTTCTATTTTACTGTCATTATTTTTCCCTTTAATTACACATGTCTTGTGGAGATAATGTCAGCCACTATGAAGTCATGAATCCAATAGCCACTTTGTCTCTGGAAGACACTATTACACAGCAATCCTCCCCTTCCTTTGGTTCTTACATTCTTACACCTCTTCTGCATGGGTCCCTGAGCCTGGAAACTCTTAATAATATTTGATCAAAGAGTCTTGTATCATTCTTTTTACTAAGTCCTGAAAATTATCATGATAATCATGAATATAACACTGAGCCTCATGCCCTATGTAATCATTTCTATTACTTCTCTGTTCAAGACACAGATGAGACTCCCATCTTATTCAGAAAGATTTAGGAGCCCTAACAGGCCACCAGGATCCCACCAGATGCTCCTCCCCACCTCTCTCCTCTCCCTTATCTTACACTGCTTAGTGACCTCTTTGTTGGTAATAAACATCTCATTTGGATTTCCAGCTACCACACTACTAGGCCTAATAGATTTTGGTTTTTTGTTTGTTTGTTTGTTTGTTTTGGTTTTTGGTTTTTCGAGGTAGGGTCTCGCTCCAGCCCAAGCTGACCTGGAATTCACTCTGTAGTCTCAGGGTGGCCTTGAACTCATGGTGATCCTCCTACCTCTGCCTCCCGAGGGCTAGGATGAAAGGCCACCACGCCCGGCTTGGCCTAATAGATTTTGAACTGAAGTAAAGAAAAGAAAAATGTCATCCATTGAGTTTCCTGAAAATGCAAAGTCATAAGTGTTTTACAGTAAGCACCTTTAATCGCTCAACTTGAAAATATTGCATTTTGCATTTTATTCTCAATGTTGTAAAACCTGTATTACCTTACATATGGTGATGCTTGTTCTTTTTGCTTCCCATCATTGTGGCTTCGTTTTGAAAGGAAATCAATATGCCAGTTATTCTGTTACAACCCTACTTTGTCATAGACTTTGTGTACATGTTATGGTGAACAAATCTGTTGAAATTTACAATTTGGTAAACAAACAGGTTACCAATTTGAGTTTTTAAGTAAATTATGTGCATTCAGGGTTTTAGTTTCATTAGTGTTGTAATTTGGGGTTCAAATCAAAAACTTGATCATTATAGCAAGAAAGAAAACATAAGGGTAGAGAGATTGTACAGTGGATAAAGCACTTGCCTTGCAAAGCAGATGACCTGGGCTTGAGTACCAAGAACTAAGTAAGCCAGCCGTATAGTGTGAGCAATTCCAGTGCAACTGTGGTGAGAAGGTAGGCAGAGACAGGAGAGTCTCAAAGCTCACAGGCCAGCCAGCCTACCACAGGATGGTTGAATGACACAAGAAAGCAAGAATTGTTTAACATGAGTTATAGTTCCCAAATTCTCCAATGAATTTTTAACTTCATTTCTAGCATTTCCTGGACCTGCAGCTATGTGAGTGTATAGCTGAAAACCATATGCATTTACTGGGATTTAGAAGCTAGTAACATGACAGGTGTGACTGTTGAATTGGATGTATTTTTTCATGGACTTTTTATTTTGTAATTATTTATGAGAAAAATCAGTAATAGGTTAATGAAATAAATATATTGTTAAAATGATTTTTGGCTGTGTAATAATGGAATTTCATTATTTCAATGAATCCATAAGCTGAACCATAAACATGAGTTGCTCTTTTGATTGTAACACAAATATAGTGCCATGCCATTTTCAGCACTACTGAACTAATCAGGCATGTCACAGAACATTCTAGACCCAAGGGACTTGTCAGGAGGGTCAAGATCATTGTCACCATTGTTTGACAAGGCACAAAGCTCAAAGTTTTTTTTTTCATCATTATTGTTTTTCCTTTTTATAGACCACACTTTCGACAATAAACTCGCTTTGTTTCTCTACACTCAGCTGCGTTATTGCTCCTCTCTCCGATGCCTCTTCTGTATTTCCTTGGGAAATAAACAAATGAGATCTAAGAGGTGATTCTCAGCAATTATCTCTCCATCACCTTGTCTTCCCGCAGGCATTGTTGATCACACAGCAGTTTCGCTCCTGCCATTTTCTTCACAGAGGCGTCTTCTACCACCACTTGTGCTTATGAGGCAAATTGCCTTGTGCGTATGTCAGCACGGATTTTATGAAATTGAAAACAAATACTTTAATGTCTGCAATTAGCTGCTATTTCCAACTGTAATTAATTATACGTAATAAGCTACAGCACATTGCTTTTCAAGGAGGTGATTGGATATACATCAATGCATGTTGTCCTGTAATGCAAATCTCCCAAAAAAGTATCAATTTCATATAATCTAGCAAAAAGCCAGAAGCAAGTTTTACACAAAGTAAATCAGTTTGCACTTCCTCCCCTTCATTCTTTTCTGCTGTGGAAATCTAGAAAATTTATAAGGATTCTCAAAAGTTTCTTTTGAGGCTTTCATCTTCTCTGCTTATTCTAAGAAGAAATAAGAGGACTTGAGCTAAGGAACAGATATTCTCATTGCTCTCCCCAGGGCTCATCAGAGACAGGTTCTTAATCCCCCTTAGAGTTACAGCATGGAAGACTTTTCACAATGACACCACATGAAAAAGATCTCTCAGTGAAGAGATGATGGTTTGGACTTCTTAAAGTAATGTTCTCTTTGTCACCTCCCATGACCTTCAGAACATAACCCAAGCTTGGTCCTCTGTAAAGCAAAATATACTAAAAATGGTGGCCTACGGTTGCCATTTCTAGTTGTTCATGTCATTCCATTCACCTCTCTTAGGTGCAAACCCATTCATAGGCCTCAAACTGTTCTCATCAAGAACCACTAAGATATCATAAAAAAAATCTAATTTCATTTCTGTGCAATGTGCTCCTCAGGAATTGCAACAAGAAGCTTGTATTAAACTCAAGACTGAACACAAGTATAATGTAAGTCAAGTTGAATACAACTGTAGCTCAAGGGATGTTGAATGCTGCAAAGCTTATTTGTAAGCTTTAGAATGATACTGGAGAAAGAACTATAATCACTTTCAAGATCACTGAAGAAGCATTATTAATCTTAATCCAGAAATGATGGGGTGGGATTAACAATCTGAAAATAAAGAAGCATAGAAAATGGCTCACTTAAAGAAGGTAGCCCAAGGGTTTAAAAAGTGAGAAAGGGAACTAAATCTACAACTTTGCTCTCACTGGCCTCACCCTCAGGTTATTATGCTGGAGCTTCAAGTTCACTGACTTGATTGATCTACATGCCCCAGTCTTCTGTGCTGAAGACACTGAAGGGAGACATGAGGGCTAGTTATGGAAGGTAATAGCAGCTTTCTGCACACGTCCCTGCATGGAACTTTACCTTTCTGGAGCAGTAAGCAAGGTGAGCTTCCGAAATGCTTTCCTCCTCCAAACCATCTCTTACCACTAGGTTTCCAAGCCACTAACTTCTCTATCCCCTCCTCTCTTCCCTTTTAAATGTACTTTAGGGGGTGGGTATTAGGGCTTCTGTTTCCATGCAGGTTTATTTTAAATTCTAAAGTACTTGGCACTTTCCATTTCTTCCTTCAACCTAGAAATCTACATTAAGTTTCAAAATCCTAAATTCAAACGGTGCCACGCTGTTTCTATATAAATATCAAATTTTACATAAAAATTAGAATAATTGCCTCTCTCTCCTCCAATGGCTGATCAAATTCTAATTTTTTTCTAATGCCCCTATCTCTTTAAATTGATGCTGACTTGCATCTTATTTTTTCTCCTGTACTGGAACCTATCTTTGAATGGCTCCCCTGGCTTCATCCCCACAGTCATATCTTTTCATTATTCCTGCCTCTGCACACGTCACCATCTCTCTAGTACGTTTCAGAAGCAGCTGCACCACAGATCTCTCCACTTGCTCTCTTTGCCTTGCTCACTCTCAGCACAGAAACTCAGGAAGCCCAGAGTGACCTTTGAAAACTATAAACCAGATTAAGTTATATCTCTGTGTGAAATCTTCCAAAGCTTTTCCTTTGTAGAGACTCACTTTCGAGAATTTGGTTGTGGTCAAAACCTCCTGATTCCCAAGCTGTCTGCTGAATTCCTTGACCTCATCTACTCTTCACCCAATGGATCGCTATGCTTATGGCCTCTTTGTCCTTGAGGTGTGAGTGCATGATTGGTGAGTGTAGTCATTGCCAGACTTTCAAGGAGCCAGCACTATCGGTTCAGACTGTCCATGAAATTTATGGGACACAATAGTTTCTTTTCCTACACTAACTTTATTCAGTTTAAGGAATTAGACAAGGAAGGTTGCAATTTGAATTACACAACAGTAGCATGGTTATAGATTTCCCTTCTGAAAACCTTCAAATCATTCAGTCCTTCAGACAGCTACAAATGGGAGTGATGTCTGGGTGTTTAGATAGTTCAGGGAAATTATCAATTTTTGCTCCTAACCAGGCCAAACAGGAATACTTGACTAGCTGCCATTCTCGGAGTTAGCCATACAGGATCAACATCATTTAGTTAACAGCTTTCAAACCTGAGATAGAAACATGAGTGTTTGCTTTGGATCCAAAGTGATGGGTCAAATTCTCTCATGCCTTGGATCCTGCACCTCCTTTTAATTCTTTTCATTAATGGTCAAAGGGTAGGTGAGCAAAACTAAAGTATTTTTGTAAGGTGGTTGAGAAAAAAATGTTTAAAAATCATATTGCAGGTTATTTCCCCTTTATGAAAGTAGAATGGATATGAAATTTTAATGATGATATAAACTAAATATAATTGTAAATTTCATAAACTATTAAGAAAAATCAAGTGATTTTACTATATGCACAATATCTGTAATATCATGGACACATCTTCAGATTAAACTAAATTGTCTTCTTTAAATTGAAAATTCAATCATCATATTGTTTTTATGAATATGGTTTTAAAAACAGTGTGTTTCTCTTTAATTCCTTTCAAATACTCATCACATCATTAGTTATTTTTATGAGAATATATGCTCAGTCCAGGTCAAAATAGAAACTAAATATACAGAGTATTTCTCATTAATCAGATTTCTGTTCCATAAAAAATCAAATTAAGAATTTTTTTCTTGGAATTCATAAACACACTAGCATTTGTCCATGAAATAGGTAGAACAAGTGCTAAGCAGTGTGAGATCAATTAAGTGACCAGGTGTGAGACAAAATAAAAATCTGATAATATTTTATATGAAACATGTTTCTTTGGTTTATGATTTTCTTGGATATGAATATTTTTGTCCCAGTTAATGCAAAATCACTTGTATTAAAAGGAATTACTCTGGTGACTACTCCCCAGTATTAAAAACCACCCTGGTAATATCCCAAACAAAAATACATTTTAAAATTTTTACTTAAGACTCTTTCCTCGGTTTTATGATATGCTTTATTATGCACAACATGTCTGCTTTGTTATATCTTATTACTAGGAATTATTTCATTTCTACTGTGATTATTTTGCATTATTCTTTATTTGACATTTCCAAACTTGCAGTATCTTGACATATTTCATTATTTAGAAAATATGTTATCATCGGGCAAACAATACATTGCATCCCAACAGTAAAAATCAACCTTCCTGTGAAGGCATAGTTTCATTATTCCTCTAAAAAGAAGAATATGCCATGCATAATGAAGTGTGAATCCCATTTGGATCATAGTTTCTGATGTAAAGAGATGGGAAGAGACAAAAAGTGAGACCAACAGCAGGGAGTCCTTGTATACCCTTCCATCTTCTAGCCTGTCAAAAACAGAGAAGTTTATACTGAACACAATGTCTATAATTACAGGGCTAGTTGTCAAGAAGATTTACTGTGACTGTTAAAAAGATAATTACAGCTACTTTACAATTCAAATCCATGTTCAGTTACCTTGTGAAATCCAAACGAATGCTAATCTGACCTCATATTTCCAAAAGGCACTCAGCTTTTTAGCACCTTTTGAAAATTTTTATTACTGAGGGTAACAGATACTTACACGTCTTCAAAATGGTTAGACATAAAACAGGCAGTTCACCTACAATCTAGACTACATACTGAAGAATTTTAGCAAGCATAAAAATTCAACTCTTTGAAGCATTTAACATTCTCACACAGCGTACATATAACTATTTGCACAAATTTGACTTTGTGTGTCAGTAAGAATCTCAATGTAGAACAGATGGCACACTCAAATGAGATCATTCTGGGTAGCACAGTAAAGGTGGCGGTATACCCAAGGGTAAACTTGGGAATCTAGCAAGGGATAGTTTGGCTTTCTGGGCTGTATGTTCTAGCAAGCAGGTTCACTGAGGAATTTACATAAGTCTACTGAGACAGGAAGTGGGGTTGTTAAATTCAGAAAGGCAGACAGGGACATCAGAACCCTAGGATTCTTCAGGAACTAGGAGTCCCCAAGGATCAAAAAAAAAAAAAAATGTCTGGGGTCAGATAGAGACTCACCTGCATGTGACCCATTGAGATCCCAGCACTGAGACCTTGGAAGGCAGCTGTATCCCCTGGGGTTGTCTGACATGCTAGGGGAATCCACTGAAAACACTGGAACAGGTAGCTCAAATTAACCTCTCCTTAACTCAAAATGTTGCATTTCCAGCATATACTACCGTTATCTTTGAGAAACATCTGTGTGAAGAGGAGAATTCTGCATGTCCACTCCACCCAGAGAACTATGAGGGGTAGTCATCAAGCAATCCATGAGAATTGTTTGGAGTGAGCCAGCTAACCAAGTGTGACCATGACACAGTGTGTCCTGTGCCTTGGCAGAGGAAGTCAACTTTCGTGTGTGTGTGTGTGTGTGTGTGTGTGTGTGTGTGTGTGTGTGTGTGTGTGTGTGTGTGACTAGGATGCTAGGCAAGTACTCTACTGCTGAGATATAGACCTCACCATGCCTTTGATTTTTTTCAATGTCCAACATATAAGTGCTTGTCATAGTCAGCCACATGCTGCTGAGATGAAGTTCCAAACCAGGCACAATTTTGGGGAGGAAAATATTTATTGAAACTAACAGATCCATGGGAAGTTAAGGAAAGGCTGCCCCCCCTTTCACAGATCCAAGCAGAGACAGGCCCAGCACCTCCAAAGCCAGCCAGCAACTGTAACACTGTAACTCACAAAACAATAAGATTGCCAGACTTGAGTTCTGGCTTTCCTTTTGCACATCTATTCCTAGTATTTTGTATCCAATTTGAAATACCTCAGGGCTAGACCCCAGGAGGCCAGGCCAAAGTGACACCTCCTCCAGCCAGAGAGCTGGAGAGAATTCACAATTATAATAAATTCTATTGGGGGACATCTATTGAAAACTATTACAGTGCTTTAACCCAAACTCGGTAGGAAATAGAACAAGGTTAAATATGGAGGCAATGATCCTCTCTCAAATACTGCACAGTGTTAGGAAAAACAAAGAATGTACCTACATGAGGAAAAATAAAAAAATATTGAGCAAAAAAATAGTTAAATTTGGGATCAATTTTCCAATAAGGTGTTGTCATATATTTCCTATAGTTATATAACAATCCCTCCACTCCTCCATTCTCACCAGTTTTTGAGAATTAACTTTAAAACTGTTCTGAGGGTGAATTGTTTATTTGAGAACTATTATATAGCAATCTGAAAAATCAAACTTTTAATATGCTACCTTATCTAGGGCTGGAGAGATGACTCAGGGGTAAAAGTGCTTGCCTGCAAAGCCTCATGACCTGGGCTTCTCCAGTACCCACATACAATCAGATGCACAAAGTGGTGCTTGCCTCTGGAGTTCCTTTGTAGTGGCTAGAGACCCTGGTATGCCCATTTTCTCTCTCTGTCTCTCTTATCTCTATCCCTCTCATGCAAATAAACAAACAAATAAATAAATAAATAGGACCTTATCTAATGCCACAGGTAACTGTAAGGTAGTAGATATTAGGAAACAGTAGCTTGGAAAATTTGTGTCTGTTGTTATGAGCATACAACTACAAAATGAAAAATGAGTGAAAGGGTGAATGTTGTTCGCTTCTGCTCTGGCTGTGTGAACAATAATATTCTGAGCACTTTAAATGCATGAACCCATTCAATCCAGGCAATTCCATGTGAATTATCTATCATTGGTACCCTGTCCATGTCACTGATTAGGAAACTCAATCAGAGATCTAGAAAGCACTCTGTTCACAGTCAAATGGCTCTTGTTGGGATCTATCCTCTTATACTGGCTCAGAATTTTCATAAGCATTATGCATTTCCTGGCTGTCAGGAAGCAAACCACATCACAAAAAATAAGCATTATGTTTGGATTCAAATGTCATCTGATAAATAAATAGAAAAATACATATAAATATATGTCAGCATGGAGTGAATGGAATTTTTTCTAAATTGTATGTACGTTAAATTGTATATATCCCATCAAAGGAACATTTAGAGATAATGTCAATGAAATAGGATTTTGTCACAAGATAATGATCTCCTGCTGTTACATAACCATGAATGTGAAGCCAAGTTGTTTATTTTTCAAGGCAGGGAAAATCAATCGTGGAATTATATTCTATAAAAGTGATTTTAGTTCTATTATACAAAATGATGCATGTTGATTTAATAATTTCGCTTGATGGATGTTTGAGAGGGAAAATGACAGATGTTCAAGGCACCTCTGCAAACTAGAGGCATTCTGACGGTTTAGAAAATATACCTGTTGTATGTTTTGCCTAATCAGAAACAGTCATCCATAAAAGTGATGGGTTTGCACTCTTGTTCTAATCTGCACCTGTATGGAAGAGGTGATTTATGACCTTTCAAGGCTGCTGTGCTTTTTAACTTTAATCAGGGAATAGTGGTCCACAATGCAGCCATAAGGTATGAGTGAGCAAGATGTATATACCGTGCTTAAAAATGAGACCTGACAACCGACCCACTACAGAAGGGTCTGCTGCACTTGGTAATGATCTTGACTCAATTTTCATTTTAACTCATTATGGAATTGAGTAGTAATTATGTGCTCATGCCTGAAATATAAAACATAGTCTACAGAGGACCCAACAACAGTCAACTCCACCAAAACACAATAAATATTTCTGAATATATTAACTAAATCTTTCTATTTTAAGCTTTTGATTATTTTCAGAGCATGATATTAATTCATTATTCATTTCATGTTTTAAACCATCTGGAAAGTTAGATAGTTCCCTACTGAAGGTAAGAGTAATGTGAGAAATGCTAAGGGGAAAAAAGAAAATAAATGAAGTGTTCTGATTCACACCCTCTGTATATTTATTCATCTATATCTTGAAGCACTTCATATATATATATATATATATATATATATATATTTAGCCATGGCTAAATTATTTGATTTTAGCAATATTTGTCTTGCTTATTTTTATCAACTATCATATTATCATAAAGCCAGAAAGTATAAGTTCAAATGTTTTCAAAGTTATGTAAGTTACATACCTGATCCAGTCAATGCAGGTAGTTTTCAAATACCAGGATATCGTTATGCTCTACAACAAAATAACTGGATGAATAGGCACTCAAGAAGAAATAAGCATGACACAAAATTAGGGTGGTTTATTGCTATTTGTGTTAATTTGTTTGTTTAGTGGTATTGAAGCATAGTTATCACAATGTTTAGTAAGTCTGCTCTCCTTCCTCAGGCATGCAGACAAAAGTTGAGAGGCAAGTTTGGAAGGAAAGAGTAGCTAGATATTTTTATTCAGAGTTCAGCCCCAGCAGCCTGAGAGGGGCACTCCATGTTTCCTTGTCTCTAGAAATGTCTTAGGCAAAGTAATTGAGGAGTCACAGGTCACCATAATGACTAGGTTATTGAAGTCCCCTTCAAGAAGAAACATCGACATGCAATATTCATCTGTAATCCACCTTTCTACACTTTTATTAGTATTTTCTGAGTCAGAAATAAGTAATAATTCTGGACCTTGTGAGGTCCAGAATGATAACCAGCCCCCAGATGGTAGTTAGTGTGGTGATAGAAGACACTGCATAAGCTGCCCGGGGAAGCTGGTCAACGACAGCTGGAATAAACAGAGACCACTGATATAAAACACAGTCGGCCGTCATGAGTAGGCTGAACACACCTCCTACTTGGAGAGAACAGCTAACCAAAACACAAACACTTGTGCAATGTAGGACCCAAAGCCTGGGTGAGGCAATCAACAGCTTTTAATTCAGCCAAGTAATCCACTCAGTGACAAGGAGCCTTGACTGGAATTGGGGACTCAGGGTGAAGTGCAATGGGAACCAAAATCTTGGGACCCCAAAGAGAAATTCACTTTACAAGTGATTTACAAAGAGGCTACTCACAATAGAATCTAGCCAATTCATAAATGTATATCTCAGTTAACCTATACTGATCTCACTCTCTGATGGAGATTCTGTTTTAATTTTCAGAAAGCAGTGAGAGAGCTGTGGCTCTTCCAACTCAACCAATGGCCACAGACTGATAGCTGACATCCCGGTAAGAGATGAGCCACTCTGGACCTACCATGGAAGATCCACATGGAACCCCACAGAGAGTGGTGGGTTAAGCAAGAGACCCACAACCACAGCCAATCAGTCAACCCAGGAGACAGTGAGACAGAAACCAACGATTTTCAAACACAGCCTAAAGCAGAAGTACAGAGGCCCCTAAGACCTCAACAATAAAGCAGCCTTAATCCACTATGACTCAGGGAACTGAGTGGAAGAGGGAGCAGAAAGATTGTAAGAGCCATGGTGGAGGAGAATATCCAGAGACATTGCCCCCTCAGTAACAACATACAAAGGGGGGTAGAACCGGGCTGACTCCTAGGCTATCCATAATCCCCATAGACTGATCTAGACTGCCCATAGAGGAGGATATCCAGCTGATTGGGGATAGGGAAGAGGAAAATTGGGGAACTGAAGACACCAGCATATTATTTGCTCATTCAGTGTATGGAAATATGGTAATAAAGATATATTTTATTTTAAAAAAGAAGTAATTTTTAACTCAGTATAGGAAATCTGGTTTGATGCATGAAAAGTATTCCAAATATTAGTAACTTCAATCAAGAAACTCTTACTACATACTTCTACTATCATCAGCACGGACTGAGCACTCAGCACTCCATATGTGAGGTCACTCTAGCTGATTGGCTGTGGACAGAAGGACTGAGCATGCCTCTCAGGTGTCTGAAACTTTAGTGCTACAGACTTTTCCTGTGATGTCGCAGACTCCAAAACCTATCAACATGGCCTCTTTTTTTGGAAGGTCTGAATTTCCTTTTTACAACATGACTATGCAGTTGCAAGAAATAAAAAGTCAAAACTTGAAAATCTTTTAAGGGCAATCTCAGAACTACATGTATAAACTCATGTCTGCCTCATTCTGATCCAGGTAAATCCCACAACCCAATGCAAGGAAAATAGAACTCCATCTCTCGATGGAGGGACATATAATCAGGAGAGTGGGAACTCTTGGCAGCCAAACTCACAGACAAGTTATGCAAATGAAAAAGGAATTTTCTTGATGACTCCATGTAATGCCTCATCCTCTTCCCATTCCAGAAGAGACTCAGCAAAGGATACATCATCCTTGATTCTGTTATCATGCACACTCTCCATCTCTGACTCTTCACTTCATCCTGAATTTTAAATTGATTTCTTTTGAATTGTGAGCCTGGAGGGTTGATGCCTGATCACTGTGAGCTTGTCTTCACTCTGTGGGAACACTCCTTTCATCCCCTTTGTTCAAATGTTATATATAGCACTAGATCTCAGATTTTACAATGTTATTTGTTTTTGGCCACTTGTAATTTAGTATTGTCAATATAGTATTTTAGATAAACAAGCAAAAGTAATTCACTTATATCTAGTATATAATCTCTAAAGATAATACTTGTGAAAGAAAACATTTGTGCTTTATGAAAATATTTAAATTGGGAGAAGGTTTTGAAAGTCTGTGATTTTGGTATTTTAAGTCCTTAAGATATTCCTGTAATCACTACTACTTTTCAAAAAATATCTTTATTACCCATAATTAGATACATTGTATGAGCAAATTTTATGATGGTACCCAATTTCCCTCCTCCTTGTCTCCAATCCACTGGGGATTGCATACTGGATCAGTCCATGGGGTTGGGGATTATGAATTACACAAGAGGAAGACAGTTCCCTTACCCCTTTGTGTATTGTTGCTGAGGGCGGGCAATGTCTCTGGATATTCTTCCCCACCATAGCTCTCCTTTTTAAAGACATAGTTGCACAGCATTATTCATTAATGGATTCTCGTCAGCCATCATGTAAACAGAACTCTGATGTTCAGAACTCAAGTCATAATTAAGTTGAAAGTGGTGCCTGCGTGTGCCACACAGAAGGATGGGCTCCTTGGATGTGCTGACACCCTCACAGAGAGCTTATGGCAGCCATTAGTTTTTAATCTTTCCCTATAACTTCGGAGTCCACAATTATGGTTTTTTAAACAAAATTAAGAGAGGATTTTGCACAGTGACAACCACAAATACAGAACCCACCAGAAGATCCATTGTTCTTGAATATGAAATTAATAATAGGCTTTGAGGAGAATCTGAAAGATGGCTTGACAGCAACCCTGGCCCTGCTTCTTCTAGCTGTGTCCAAAAAACTGAATGAAAAGAAAATGTTGTTAACACAGACAGTTTAGAATTGCCTAGTCTATCCCTTTTTACATAGTTCAGATACTTGGTACCCAATCACTTCTTCATGAATTTCAAATAACTGCCCCTCACCTTCAACTTAGAACCTCATTTCCCCGCTTGTCATAGGAATGTGAAAAATATCAGTACATACCATCTTCTGCTTTAGGACATACTCAGATTCCTTGTATGGCTGCTACAGTTTTGCAAATTATGATTTGTAGTTTAAGAACATGGAAGACAGAAACCAAATAAGTAGGTTCCTTACTAGAGATGCAAGGGAGAATCTATTTCATCATGCTGTCTTTCAGCATGAACCTTCCTGCTTTCCTTGGTTTTCTCTGTGGTGTCCCTGTATGCAAGACTCCCCTTCCTTGTGTCTAGGCTTTTCCTCTCCACACACACCACAGTAGAGTTTATTCTAATGCTTTCGGATCATCTTGACCACACGTAAATATCCTATTTCCAAACAAGGACATGGTCACACGTACCAGAAGTAAGGCCTCCAACATCTCCTGGGTAGACACAATCCTGGCCAAAATGGTTATAAGTTTGGATAAAGTCCAAACCCCTAGACCAAATAATAAAGGGGTCACTTCTGTGGTCTTATCTCTGCTTATTCTTACCATTTTCATACTCTTCCTCTAAATCAATATTCAGTTTATGTTCTTGTCAGTCTTCTTAATAACAGGCATTCTAGCCGTGAATGTCATGATTTGCCTTTCTCATATTATGGGTAATGTTGAATATTTAATTTATTCACATACCTATTGTCGCAGTCAGCCACAAGCTGCTGGGATGAAACTTCAAACCAGGCACAGTTTATGGGAGGAAATTATTTATTTAAACTACAGATTGAGGGGAAGTTCCATAGCAACAAAAGAGTCTGGCCCTCTTTCACAGGTCTGAGCAGAGAGAAAAACCCAGTCTCTAACACCATATATACAGAAAAGGAAACAGGCAGGAGGGCCAAGGAGAGAATTTCTTCCCCTTTATATAGCCTTAGGTTGGGGTCTTGCAATCCTTCCCCAGACTTAATGGCTTCCTGAGACTCTGGAATTTCCTTCTTGCACTGCCCACACAGGAAAGGATACTTCTAGCTTCTTTCAGTTTCTCACACCCTTCCCCTTGCTGAGAGGCTGTCTTACTGTAAACATTCTCAGAGACCCACCCAAGATAATTAAAAAGAACTAAGTTGACAACAAAACCTAACCATCACACCCATTGCTATCTGTAAGCCTTTTTTTGAGAAATGTTTAGCTTCGGCTACTCATTTTTAAGAAACATTTGTTTTGCTCTTGAGTTTGCAGGATACTTTATATATTCTGTATACTTAACCTTGGTCACATCTATACATTGCAAGAATTGGAAATGAGAAAATAAAATTGTAGTGTAGATGAAATAATATCATATATAGAAAACCCTAAAGACTTCACCATGTAATTATTATAATTGATAAAAGAATGTCACAAAGTTCCAGTAATCCAAAACAACACTTAAAAATAAGTAGTGTTTCTATGTATCTATAGTGACATGTGAAATAGAAATCTATTTATAATAGCTGTGAAATATCTACTAGTACATTTAATATAGAAAGTAAAATATCTTTACAATGAAAACTGAAATTTTAGTGAAATTGATGAAAACAGGGGAAAAAAGAGAAAAAAAATCTCAGGTTTTTAAATTACAGGATCCATCTTGCTAAGGTGGACAGTCATATTACCCAAAATGATTGACACATTTAAAGCAAACTTTTCCAAAGTGCCAATGACATCCTCCACACAAATAGCAAAAGCAATCCCAAAGACTATATGGATCCTTCAAAAATTCTGAATAGCCAAAGTAATTCTAAGCATAAAATAAATAAAACACAAGATATTTCAAAATAAATCACAAAGCTCTGGTAATAAAAACATTGTAATATTGGCTTAAATATAGTCACATAGAACAAGGTAACAGAGGGCAGAGGTTAAGGATCAGGCCACATGTCCACATCAACTGATATTCAACAAAGTTTATAAGAATATATAATAGGGAAAGAATGAACGCTAAACTTATAAAGAATAAATTTTCTCTATTATGAATAAAACTTGAAGTATATGATGGAATTTTCCAAGTTCATTTATCACACTAAAGAATTTGGTGGGAATCAAAACTATACTTTTCTCAAAATTGCAAAGTACGGTGGTGTTCACATAAAGCTGTGGGCAGAAATGCCAAGCTATGTGAGGCTAGTGCAAATAAACACAGCACTGTCTAGACCATGCAGATGGATGCATCTGGTCCCATCACGACCACCATGGATGTCTTACCTACAGAGATCACTGGATCCATTTGGCATGATCTGCTCAGCTTCTCACAGCTTTTATGAACAGTACTGGCATAGGCTTTGCCAACAAAATAAAATCAACCTTTGAAACTTGGTTCATGAAAAATAGCATTTATTTTCTCATTTCTAAATAGAAGTGATAGATGCCAATAGTGGAGCATGTGCCTGGAGATTGTTAGTAGTGAAAGAATGCCATTCTCTCTCTCTCTCTCTCTCTCTCTCTCTCTCTCTCTCTCTCTCTCTCTCTCTTCTCTCCCTCTCTCTCAAATAAATAAATGTTTTAAAAAATAAGAAAACAAATTTGTCACCTGTCATTTGTTTTCTGTCAGTGATTTTCTTCTTCCCACATGGCTTTATGACAAATATGAGCACCCCCTCCACAGAGGATGTCAGCAAGGATCAGTTCATCCCCCAAATCTGACCTAATTCATTTCCCCAATCTGCCTAGGTTTCCCTACACCAAGAGGTCCTTGAACTAACTGTGGCTCCAGTTCTCTCTAGACCTTTCTGTCACCTTCAGAGAAGCAGCCACTGCTTAATCCCTGGAGTCCCTTCCTGTACTTGACTCACAGTACAATCAGGAACACACTGAGCCTATCCATTCTGGAGGGAGGGGGTTGGCTAATTAACTAATTATACAGACACTTCTGATGAACCTGGCTAGCATCAATAATGAAACATTTAACACTTTAACTTGGAGTCCCTTAAGATTTTTTTTTCAAAAAATAGATGTTGAAATTTAGCTTTGCCTAGGAATTTCTCAAAATAAAGAATATCTGCTACAAGCATTTTCTCTTTAAGCTACAGAAAGAAAATTGAGAACTTCTTGCTGTTTTCCAGCCATTCTAAAAAACTTATTGGATCCAAATATAAACCATTTTATTCCCATTACATTTTATTTTAGAGCCAGAAAAAAAATCATCAATTATGTGCCTTTGTAATTAATAAGCTCAAATGTAGTGGGCAGTGTATAAATACATTCAGAAAATATACTGCCTATAGATTAAAAGATGTTGTGGAGGGCAAAATGGCTCTGTCTTCTTTCTCACATTAAGAACTGAGGTGAAAGTTCGCATAGTACCACATAAATTCCTCAGCATTTTTTTTCAGAGCCATGTACTTTCTTGCAATAGCTCTGCTCCTTATGCTTTTTTCTCTCCTAGCACCATCTGTCTCTAGGCTTTGGCTCACCTTCTTTCAACATTTCCAGCTACTCTGACAAGAGTTAAAGATCATGGAAGCCATAAAATCAGGCTAGAAACCTTGGCTGATATACAGTCTTTGAGGTCCCCATAAGTAAAAAGCCCTTAGTGAAGAAATCACTGAAAACCATCCTTCCTTGGTCTTTTACAACCCGAAAAGGCAAGGAACAAACTTTTATTTCTATGAAATAGCTAAAAATTAGTCAAGTAAACATTCCATCTTCTAGAGATTACTGTGTTACATTGAGAATGCTTCAAACATACTTGTTCTATTAAAATGAAGTAGTGTTGCAGAAATACCCAGTGACAAAAGAAAGAGCCGCTTTGGCAAGAGAAGAGTGAAGTTTTATTCTAAACCCAGGCCTGAGGGCTCCAAGCTCAGGAAAAAGGTCTTGGGCCCTGCACCCCAGGTGACAAGGGGTTTTATAGTCAGTACAGAGGAGGTATGTGACATTACACATGCCAGTTACCATCACCTAGCAGTTTACACATTTGCCCTAGGTTTCAAATATTCTCCCCAGGTATTCTCCTACCTTGCCTCTTCCTTATCTCACAAAACTTCAGAGCCCTGACAGTTTTCCACTTCATGCAATGAGATTGGCCACCTGGCGGACGAACATCAGTAGGATGTAAAGGGATTAGCCATCTGGCGGACAAACATCAGTAGGATGTTAACAGTGAATACAGGGGAAGGGGGGCAGTAAACTTATTCTCATATTCCAGTCTGCTCCAAGAGTAGAAATATTTAAGCAGTGGCATGTTATTATGAATGTTTTCTTATAGTATTGATGGTTTCTTATTGCCTTTAAATTCTGAATGTCATCATATGGTAAAACAAAGGAAAGCTAGCCTTTTCCTGAAATACAATCTCTTTTAATAGGTTCACTAATATATCTATCACATTGCAGCATTTGACTTTATATTAAAATGTAGTCTAATACAGATGCTAGAAAATTTAAGGCTAATTTAAACCTCTGAAAATTCATACAAGATATATTACTACTGACATATTTTCACATCATTAAAAAAGGAAAATAACTAAATACAGAAAAAAATGATTCATTTATCTCCTTGAAATTAAATGATCATTTTAGTTAGACTGTTTGTTATTTATTGGCTTTCAACATATATAGGCATCGAGAATTGAAAGACACTTCTTTATGGCATTTTATGTCTTTTGTTCATTCAAAAGAGTCTGTGACTAATGATGGCTAGTATACCAAAGGTGATACCTTCTTTTATTTATGAATATCACTGCTTGTTGTCTTCCATGATTCATCTAATTGCCTGAACGATGTTCAGATACTTATGGTCAATATCAAATTCTCTCTTCACATATTTAATGACTGCTGGGAACTATGTCAGAATGACAATGAGACAGAAAAGGGCACTTCTGTTATTAATTGTTTTTTTTTTCTTCTTTGTATGACAGACAATGCTATCTAAATAATACATTGGATGGAGCTGAGAAAAATACAAGGCTATAAAAGCACTGTATAGAAGTCCAACTCTGCTTAGGATATATCCTTGAAGCTGATCCATAAAAGGTAGGTATAGGGGGGGGGGGCTGGAGAGATGGCTCAGTGAATAAAGCCCTTGCCTGCAAAGCAGAAGGACCAGAGTTTGATTCCCCAGTACCCATGCCAGATGCACAAGGTGGCACATGTGTCTGGAGTTCGCTTGCAGAGGCCCTGGCATGCCCATTCTCTCTCTGTCTGCCTCTTTCTGCTACATGAAAAAGCAAAGAATATGATTTTTATTAGAAGAAAAATGTTGGGGCATTAAAAATACAAGTTATGAAGATCTCTAAACAAAGATATCATGGTGAGTATAAGTGGCCAGTAAGGCAAATGGGAGTATATAAACTGAAAATAAATTAAGAGTATTTATAAGTCTGAAAACTGTGTTATGGCTCATCATTAGTGTAAAGCAATGCCTTTCTTTCTTCCAAGTAGAATTCAACCATTTTTAAACATATAAACCTAATGAGTTCAAGAATGTTATTTCCTTCCACAATCCAAGGATTAAGTATTGTCTGGAATACTTATCATTTCTCTGATCAAATATTTGAATTGGATATATTACTAAGTTCTAGCTAATTGGACACGAAAGTACTTCTCCTGTGGAGTAATTATGAATTAAACTGAATACCTCTCAAAATTCCTATGTTGCAGCCTGACTCCCAGTACAACTCTTGGGAGACAGAGACTCTAAAGTAAATTAAACTGAGGACATACAGAGCCATTTCTAACCAAGTGGGACTGATAATCTTTTTAAGTGGGCAGCAGATTCAAGAGCATAGAATGGGCCATGTGATGACACTGGGATACAGCAATCATCTGTAAACCAAGAACAGAGGTTCAGAAAATAAATAAACCAGCTTCTAGAACAATGAGAAAATTCATTTGGCTTTTGAATCCCATAGAATTTTTTTACAGTATCCCTGACAGACTGCAGTGGAATAACTGAAATAGATGCCCTGACTAACATACAAAGAGTCAACCGGGTATCAGATGCTTTTTGGTGATACATTCTATCCATCCTCTCCATGTATAGGCTTTAGTTTCTTAGGTCTGCTGTAAAAATGAACATAAACTAGGTGACATAAACAAATCACAAATTTATTTCATAGATATGGAATATAATGGTTGAAATTCATGGTGTTGTCAGTACCACGTAGTGGTAGAAAGTGGATAAAGCTTAACACTAAAAGCACAGGTTCTGGCTTGTTAAACCCAGGCCCAGAATTGAGCTTGCTCCTATAGTTAGCTCTTGGCCAGGGAGATTCATGAGGCCTCCAAAACAATGCAGCCTTTGCCATAACATGTGATTACCTGCCAGAGCTAAAAGGCAAAGACCCTATGGTTGAAGATGTCACAGGCTGTGGTCACAGAACATAGAAATGCCACAGTGGAACTGAGAGGAAAAACAGTTCAGTTCCCTCCTGTTGGCCATCATTGTGTTGGAAACCACTCTGGGAATTGCTGGGGGATAATAGTCACCAACACCATGAATGAGCAGGGCACCCTCTAAGCTCCACAATCAACCAACTGGCGAAAAAGTACACACAGGGGCACATGACTTCTGCAGATATCAAACTGTTCTCCATTGGATTTGAGTCCTGTTCAATGGTGAACTCACATCTGTTACTTGAAACCAAGTCAGAATTCCATGGCCAGAAAATTCATAGACTCCAGAGAGAAGTCCTCACTCTTCTCTGTATAAGAAGAGCGGGCTTACACACCAATTAATTAATTGATTAAAACTCTTAAATGACTATGTATATCCCTTTAACCCAAACTTCTCTCATTCTTGGTTTGGTTAGAGACTCTGTTTTATTATATAGGTGGGCAGAGAGAGAAAACTAAGGAAATTCAAGATCCATCAATACCAAAAGAAAAAAAATAGCTGACTGTCTACCCTGCATACCGTAAGATGCACCACCTCTATCACATCTTTACAAGCCCAAGAGAAATTTCAGAGGAAGTGGTGACATGAGGATTGTTCCCACTGCTAGCCTGACAACCAGCTCCAGGAAAACTGCACTGTGATCAATCAAACTAGATTTGCATGAGAAACCCAGAGGCTACAGAGAGCTCAACTCCAAACCAGACAACTAACAGACCTGCCAAGGCTCAGGGACCATTGTTGAAGAGAGGGTGAGATGATTTTAGGAGACACGGTGTGGGTAGAAATATCCTGAGGCACACCACACCCCCATACACACAGACAGTGAACACCAACAATCCCACTGAGGGAGCCCTCAGGGAAAAATGGAACCAGAGATCAGAGGATATAAGACTATAATAGCCTTTGTAAAAAAAAAAATACTAGTTATTGAAAACAAAAAATCCTAAATAAGCAAAAGCCAAAATAACAATTGATCCTATAGATACACAATTATACAAAGATAGTTATGTGTATATAAGAAAAAATACTTCCTTATGACTAGGAACAGGGCTCAGTGGTAAAAGGTGCTTGCATGCAAACTCTGGGTTTAATTCCCAAACCACCCATGTAAGGCAGAAGCACAAAGTGTCAAAATCATCTGGTGTTCATTTGCAGCAGCAAGAGGACCCGATGAGCGTTAGATTGGAAAGGACCACCATGAGAGACCGCTCTGAAAGGAAAGGCTTTAATAGGGGGAAAGGGACCCCTGAGCTCCAGGCTATCTCCCAAATGGGAAAGAGCACAAGGCAAGATCAGCTCAGGGATATAAAGGGAATACCCAGGTGGGGGGAAGCGCCCAGGTGGTCACGAAATTCTCAGCATCAGGAAGGACTATGCCTCCTGCCATAGAGACACAGCAGGTGGGGGGCTTTATCTCCTGTTCAGGAGGCAGACTTTGGTTCTGGTGTTGAAACTTCTCTTGAGGCTGATTGGGAGAGGGGACTAAGGTGTTGCCTGAATTCTGACCTAACAATGAGCCCAGACACACATGCCTGCATGCATACACACACACAGGCACATGTGCAAATAAGCACACTTTAAAACTCTAATCTTTCTTGACCTAGTTTTGAGACTATCTTTAATGATGCATCAATTCTTCTTATTATGCAGTGTTAAATCCAGACTCCAGTTACTCCCTATATTGCCCTGTTACAGTACAAGCCACTGTGCAGATGCCCTAATAACCATAGGGACCATACACAAGATACTAGCAAGAACTTTTCTACCATAGTCTGTAGTGTGATTCAAAGTAGACAAGCCTCAAGGCTATTAGGACCTAGCAATGCTTAAAAGGCATAAATCTAGCTGTAAGTTTGCCTTACTAGCGAATTGTCGCACAGTGAGGTGTCAGATGTGGCTAAAGATCTCACAAAGGTACAAAGGTTGCAGTCCAATACGTAAAGCCTTTGATCAACTAATCTTTTCAGTTTTGGAACAGAGTCATTTATGATAAGGAAAAGAAAAGAGAACTGCTCAGATTGAGGCTTTTTTTTTAGGTATAACCCACCCCTATTTTTAATTATTAATGGCTGGATATAAAACTGTGAAAAGTTCCTAGTGTTAGCAATAAATATTTCTTTACAAAACAAAAAAGAAAGAAGAGTCGCCCTTCTGCCTCTACCTGTCACTCTGTCCTGTGCGTAGGCCTCATTAGAAGCCCTTGTTGAACCTGATCCCATTCAGAGCTACAAGGGAGAATTCTGCCTTTTTTCTTACTGTGTTGTCTTCTGCTAAGAAAAGCATCTGAATCACCACGTGCTTTAGAGGCCCGAAAACTCCTTTCCATCCCCCCCACTCTGAACACTGTTAGTGATCACTGACACTCAGTCCTTCACTTGAGACTGAGAACACTTCTCTGCCACTGCAAGGCTTTCTGTCTCCTCTCTGCCTGCATCACTGCTTCTGCTCACTGATAAGGTCACTCCTTAGATTGGATTAATATCCCCACTAATACATGATTTCCCATTTTAACAATCCCATCCACATTGGCCTGATTTTCAAAATAGGTCACATTCACAAATACCAAGAGTTAGGAATCCAACATGTGATTTTAGAGCTACAAATTAACCCATAACTGCTACATGGGGAAGATGGGAAGGTAGAAAGATGGATCACAATGCGGAATGTCATTAGGAAACTGAATTAATGAACAGCAGACACACCTGGTCAATGTAGAATTTGTTAAAAGTAGGCTTCTTGCTATTTTAGCTATATCTCTTAAAGTCTGCTTCTATCTGAAGCTAAAACATTCTTATGATATAAGAATATGGTTATGAAATTCAGTATATAGCAAAACCATTAAAATATTAAGAAAAGAACTAACATAACTAGATATGTTTATTTTTTACCACAGAAGAGGGAAATCTGGGAACTGGGGACACCAAAACATTATTTGCTCATTCAGTGTATGTGAATATGGATAATAAAGATATATTTTATAAAATAAATAAATAAATAAATAAATATATGTTCAAATCCTCAAGTCATCTAAAAGTGCTTTAGAAATCTGTAATTCATAGCAGGCTATATTTAGTTCCTTATCATTGTACTCATTTAGGAAATTTTAGTTGTAAGAGAGCTCCTTGACTCTCCAGGATATTAAAAATAATCTTTCTAAACCAATACATAAAAACCTGAATTTCCAAGCAAAAGCCTTCCATAGCTAACTCTTGACAGTTTTTTAGAACCTTCTTAAATATTGACCTCAAATTCAAAATCAGGTTGAAAACAGTAGAATTTTTACATTAAAAACCATAAATCATAATTGAATATTGGCTTATAATTGCATAGTCAAGTAACCTATAACAGTAGTTATTATCCATAATTTGTTAGAGAAAATATAAAACAAAAACCAGGGGTAGATGGATGTCTCAGCTGTTGAAGACACTTGCTTCCAAAGCCTGCTGGCCTGGAATCAATTACTTAGGACCCATGTAAAGCCAGATGCAAAAAGTGGTTCACGTACATGTGTCTGGAGTTTACTTGCAGAGGCAGGAGATAGTGGTTCACCCATATGCTCTCTCTCCTTCAAATAAACAAATGACTAAAAATTTAAAACAAAAAGTTAGGCATGAGTTTGTCAGATGACATATCTCTGTTGCATGAATCCCTGAGCCTGATCCCTAGCAAGAAACAACCTGAGTATGGTGATATACACCTCTAAATCTAGCACTTGAGAGGTGGAGGCAGGAGGATCAGAAGTTTAAGGTCAACATTGGCTTCACAACAAATGTAAGGACAGTTTGGAATGCATGAGACTCTCTCTCTCTCTCTATATATATATATATATAGATAGATAGATAGATAGATAGATAGATAGATAGATAGATAGATGATAGATAGATAGATAGATAGATAGATAGATAGATAGATAGATAGATAGATAGATAGATAGATAGATAAGCATAATGAAAACCAGGTATAAAGCTAGGTATAAAGGTTTGTGCCTATAATCCAAGCATTCAGGAGTCTCAAGTAATAGGCTCATCATGAGTTCAAGGTCAGCTTGAGGCTATGAAGTGAGTTCCAGGTCAACCTAGGCTAGAATGAATCTCTATCTCAAGAAATAAATTTACATATATCTTGTTAACCCGTTCCTGACTTGACATATAAGGAGAAGCAAAGTGAAAAAAAAATGTTTCCTAATTCTTGAGTTCTCATTTTCCTGTGAAACGTTTTTATGTGAATTATTGACTAAGGACTAAAATTAATTGCCAGAAACGAAGGATCACAGATATTGTTTTAGAAGCCATCTGTGCAGGTTCTTTTCAAAGAATTCTGAATATAGCCTTATTTAAGCCTGTCAGTAAACATGGAAGTCAGATTATTATTCCTAGATTATGAATTAAGACATCCGGGTTTAAAGTGATTAATTGTTTATTCATGATCATACATGTAACATGCAATCCTGTCCAACTAAGCTTTCAAACCACTGATTATAATCTTCCTATTTTTTTTAATTTCTCAAGAAAACTGCCTTCTTTTAAAAATACCATGTCACTCTTGTTACCTTTAGTTTTTTTTTTTTTTTTCCAGGATCTACTGCTTGGTACTTTATTAGATTAAAATAGCAGTGATTTTATCTCTAAAAAAAGGTATGGGGAAATAACCACAGTTTGGCTTTTGGTAAAGAGTTTTGTTACTAATATTTGTTGACATTTCATATTTACATAGATTCAGCAAACACATGTCGAGTACACTTGAGGATGAACACAAGGGACAGTAGAAGAGAACGAAGGTGAGACTAGTTGGGAGGCAAAGAGAAGCCTTCTTCTTTCTAGGTTTGTGAAGTGACAGAAGACACAGTGAAGTGGTGACATGTCCTGCCCTATTGGAAGGGGGCTTTGAAAGTAGAGTATTTTTTCAGTAAGCATTCACAAATGATAGATTTTAAGATTTGATTTTGCAAACAATATCTCACTGTGCAGACACATTGGTTGTTGGTTTGTAAGTTATCACCCCAGAATCCTCTCATTCACCTTTCCTAGGCTTCTCCTCCACCAAACAACTGAGGATTTAACTTTCTTAATTGACTTTTTGAAGAAATCTTTCAAAAGGAAATATAAGCATTAAAACTCTTTCACAGAAAAACAAAAACCAATACAATCCTGTGTTAAATGTAATATTTAGAACAGCCAAGACTTTATAGAGGGGAAAGGAAGAAAGAAA